>ML361415.1:0-103745 GCA_005239505.1 Nicotiana paniculata
ATATATATATATATATATGAGCTCTATATGTGTATATATGTAGTTATGACGATCTCGTCAGCCCAACTTTATATTGATGTTCAGTTAGAGCTAGTTCCCGTGCAGCTTTATATTTTTTTTTTCATAAATGGTCTTACAATGTGGCCCAATGGCCAATATAGGACTTTGTATGTTCAGAGTCCCTCAGTCTCAAGTTGGTACGCTAGGTTAAGTGAGGCAGCGGGTGCCGGTCTCGCCCCTAGATTTAGGGTGTGACATTTTAAGCCTGTTAAAATTTTCTGTGATTATTCTAGTGCCATATGTCTATCAAAAAATCCAGTGCATCATTCTAGGTCAAAGCGTATAGATATCAAGCATCATTTTATTAGAGATCATGTTCTTAAGGGTGACATTGAATTGTCGTTTGTTAGTACTGAAAATCAATTAGTTGATATTTTCACTAAGCCACTTCTAGAGGACAGATTTCAAAACCTTAGGGATTTACTTGGCATTATTACTTTTTCAAAATATGGCATTGGAATTTTGGTACTTTTAAAAGATTGCATGTTTTAATGATTTTGGTAAAAAAAATCTTTTGTACCGTGTATATCATTATTACTGCTAGTTGCATTAATTAAACACCTCCAGTTTTAGCACTTCTTTCCACCTTTTTGGTTTATCGAGATGGAAACTGAATCAATCTATCATGCATGTTGCCTTTTTCTGCCCCATCAATCACGTCAATCCAGTCCCGCCTCTTCACTCCTCTCTCCATCTCTATAAGTCTGCCTCTTCTTTCAGTCCTCTATGAACAATCTCCACTCAAAATCTATAATGGCTAACGCTTTGAAAAACCCCTATGCTTCCACTCGCAAAAGTGTCACGCCCCGACCTTGGGGATCGCAACCGATGCTTAACCGATATCCCAGTCAAGCAAGACTATTTGATGCCTTCTACCCAACCTTACCCATGAATAAAGTGAAGATGCATACCACTCGTTAGACAATGAGAGGATTTCATGAACAATACCAATTTCATTAACATTAGTAACTTCATTTACAATTCCCAAAGTTACATTACACATTCATAATTTAGAAGTGGAAACATGTGATGCATATACAACATTCTAGTTGGACTTTCCAAAATCAAGATACAACCCACACTATGTCTACGAAGCCTCTGATGGGTAAAAAAAGTAATGTGATGGTGCCGGAAACAAGGCCCCAGCTATACCTCAAAACACTATACAAAAGGAACAAAAGATACAAGACCCCTATATAAAGTGGGGCTCACCAAGTCAGCTGAGAAGAGGGTGTAATAATTTATCGATACCGCCTGATGTGGAACCATATGCATCCATTAAAGATGTAGTGCCCCCGGCAAAAGGGACGTCAGTACATATGAAATATTACTAGTATGTAAGACTAAACACCCTCTCAATGAAATGAGTAATAGTAGAAGGAGATAGAAACATGGAATCAATGAGAGCCTCAAACAATATTAAAGTGTCAAGTTAAGATCAAGATAAGTTTTCAAGTAAATATAAATATTTTTGGGTTGGGAGATCTTTAGTACCGATACACCACCGTACTTGTAGCACGGAGTCAGATCTCGGCCCGATCATCTGAGCCATCTCACCAACAGACATCCAATCACAACACCACCATGTGCACGGCATGGCGCCTGATCTCGACCCGATCGGCTAAGCAGTCTCACCACAATGTCGTGTGTTTCGACATCATTTTCCGCTAGAAATCATCTCATCTCAATTAAGGGGAATAATATCAACACATCAGTCTAATCCCATTTAAGAGGAATAATCTCATCACATAAATACAGGGATTTACCCCTCAATCACTCCTGCATCGGCATGTGTAGTTTCGGGGCTAGGTTATTTCAACCTACCCTTTCTCGCCGACTAACGATACTCCCAAAACATTTATTATATAAAGGAGTCAAAACTTATTTCATAATCTTTCACACATCTTTTTATTTCATTGGCACTATTGACCATAAGTGTAGTTTTCATTCATGGCACGATGGCCACATTTTATATCTCATACTCACTTCTTTCACTTTCAAGCATCATCATAGGTTATCAACAATAAGAGAATTTGGGATCAAGACTTTAAATATGTATATGAGCAATTTGATTCTTAAGCACATTGAGTTTTCTTTCAAAAATTAATCATAATAAACTTGCATTTGAAACATGAATTGAAGTCATAAAATTTTGATGCATAAATCATACTTGAATACATTTCTGAATGAGAGCGTAATGTGATAGGAGCAATTGAAACACATTTTCAGAAAATGCATTTTTGACACAATGCTTATTTGGAGTAACTGAATATATTCGGAATGGCCTGGATCATGAGAAAATAAGAACTTGGACCAACCACGCTTGAAACATATGAGGACATCATGGAATTCGATTCTATGAGAGAAGTTTAGCCAACATACCTAGTTTTCCTTAAACTACTAGAACTTTCCAAAAATCCTAGCGACTTCAATCTATTAGAGTCATGACAAAATTGAACCATAATTAGGAAGAGATTCATCTGTTCAGCTCACCTAGGCATTTTATCAAGCACTAGGTGTGAAATTCAACTACAAGGTTCCTATGGCAGATTTCCTTCATCCCACAACCCATCGTTCACCCATTTTAGTTCAACAATATCCCCACAACCCTTGCTGGTACATGCATGCATAGGGAACAACTCCCACACCCAAGAATCATACTTCTCATTACCTACTTTTAATCCAATTCAGAAATTGAGGGCTAGGGAATAGAATCTTACCTTTTAGATGAAGACCTTATGAGCTCCTCCCTTAAATTCCTAAAGCTTGAGCGAGAATTTGAAGTATGGAGATGCTAGTGCCCTTCCTTCTCTCACTAGATCTCTTCCCCTCTCTCTATACCAAATTTTTGCCTTCTAAATAAGCACCAATGGATTTTAATCACAATGTGGTCGGGTTATAAAAATAGAAAATGGACTCTCCGAACTCAGCTCTGCGGTCTTAAAACAGGTATGTGGGTTGCATAAGGGACCGAAAATTCATCCTACAAAACTGGGTTTATCAGGCCAGGTCTGTGGCAGGTCTACAGTCTGCAGACTAGTTATGCGGTCGCATAACACATCGCAAAAGTCTCAGTCACAATGAACGCAAGCTTTGATCGCCTCAAAGAAGCTATATGCAACACCTTTACCTATTTTCTTCATCGATGATCTGTGTTGGTTTCTTAGACAATTTCTTTTGGTTTGTTGGAATTTTACTTTGCTTGCGTGTTCTTGGATACTTTTTGGATGACATTCTAGTAGTTAAACTTGCTTATCCCTCTTTTTGGTTGATGCTGAATGGGGAGAATAGTGTACCACTAACTTTCAGGTACGGTTCAGTCGAATGACTGAACAGAAGTCAACTACTGGGTAACTAAATGAGGTAAAGTCGACTCAAAGTACCTAACAATAAGTTGAGGGGGAGACAACTCAAAGTACCTGACAACAAGTTAAGGAGAAACCGACTAAATACACAAAATCTCTGATAGAAAGTGGAGTCTATAAACAGGGAAGTGAAATGAATTAAGTTTTTTTGTCATCATCAAAAAAGAGGGAGATTGTTAGATATATGTTTTAATGATATAAGATAACTTAATTCTAATTGCAGGAAATCAATCCCCAAGAAGGAAGTCACAATAATTGGAAATATTCTATTAAAGATCTGAAAGAAAGAATCAAAGACTCAAACGTGTAAGTCAAGATCAAGAAGCAAGAATCAAGGAGTAAATATGATGTGATTACGAGCTCCAGTGAAAACAAATATTGATTTAGCGATTTACGGAAGGCATCAATCAATAAGTGTAGAAGATCTACAGAGCATATCCAATCATGCATATCAAAGAATATTAAATCACAACGGCATGCGGAGAAAAGGAAATCACATAAGCAACGGTTCAGTAAAGGAGGTTCCATTTTATTCTTGGAAGAAAATAATCTTGCTTGATTCTAAGGATCAACTCCCTTGGGTTGTCCTCCATATATGGAACTGACACGCCGTGATGAATGGAGCCCAATTATTTTATATACAACAAAAGATGCAAAGGAAGGATGAACTTTGATCGAACCACTATCAATCTTTTTGTTCTACTCCAAACAAGCATTGTAGTCTACTCTAAATTTACTTTGTAACTAGTGAGAGAAGAAAGAGAGAGAAAATACTGGTGAGGTATTGTATCAAGAAGAGAGGAAATAACAAATCTAGTGACAAGTTGTTGGTGTATAACAACACCAACCAACCTGTACCAAGAAACTTCATACTTGAAAGAGAACACCCTTGCAACCCAAGGGGACTGGATGTTGGATTCATTCCGAATACGAACTAGTATAAGATATCATGTGTCATTTACTTTCTACAATTCACTTTTTATATTTACTTTACATCTTACCTCAATAGTCCAGTCGACTAGAAAGTAATTTAGTCGACTGCCTCGTAAAAGAAAAGAAACATTACAATTCACCCCCCTCTTGCACTTTCAACTTTTTGATTTTGGTTAAAGATCTTAGATTTATCATTTGGAATCAATTATTATAGCTTTTATTGATCGTATTACGTTATTTTGACTAGATTTGATCCTTCCAGAGGTTGATACGCATGTGAAGGGCTTGTTAAGGGGGTAATTTGGCTTGTTTGAGGTAAGTATCTTATCTAAACTTGGTTGAGGCATTAGTTTCCTGATTTGTTTTTGATAGCTACGTGTGATGCGTGGCGCATATATGTGGGGTTGAGCCTGTATGCACACACAGGGGTACTATTTCCATGATCGGGGTAGTGCTTAGGTTATGACATGCCTTGAAATGATTTACAAGCTTCAAGTTAAGATGTTTCTACTTTTTGTACCCTTCTATGAGCTATTTGTACCATATTGGAGATTTCATTAAGGTTATTCTTCCGGTTGAATCTGATAACTGCTATTTCTTGATTGAAATTGTCTATTCTAGTTGTGATAGCACACATTGCACATGCCTACATTATAGCATGTTATTTATACCAATCCAGGAGTATGAACTTGATAATAGTTGATCATGTACATGTATTCCCGCATATTTTCTTTCTCTGGGTTATGAGATGGACTGGTATCCTGTGACCATGTTGGGCGAATTGTTATTATCAGCACGTGAGTTGTCCGTGCAGCACGTGAATTATCCGTGTGATTAATTCTATCAGCATGTGAGTTGTTCGTGCAGCACGTGAATTATCTATGCGGTTGATTCTATCAACACATGAGTTATCCGTGCAGCAAGTGAGTTGTTCGTGTAGATCCAGTTATTGATATTATTAGCATGTGAGTTGTTCGTGCAGCCCGTGAGCTATTCATATGGTTGATTCTATTAGCATGTGAGTTGTCCATGTTAACACGTGAGTTGACCGTGCAGTGTGTGGATATAGATCCATCCCCCTAGGGTCACCCTCTCATGTTTCTCTCTTGATGGTGACACGCGGTTATTGAGGAAAATAGATTAGTGATTTGGTATGGATATGGAAATATTGAGGAAAGTCTGGCCAATGTTATTTTGGAATTGCATTTCGTCTTTACTTGCAATTTCCATGGTTTATTATCTGCATATCCTCTTATATGTTGTACCCGCGAGTGAGTAGAGATTTTGAGTAATTGAACACACACATAGAGATATTCCTCTCAGTATCTTATACACGTTCATATTAATGTCCTATACTCGTTGGATTATATGCAACTGTACAGGTTATAGCATGTATCATTTATCAATCTTGTTTCTTTTACCTCGTCGTGGTTAGTTACGCTACTATTGAGTATATTGGGCCGGTTGTACTCATACTACACTCTGCACTTAATTGTGCAGATCTAGGTGTGAGGATCAGTTATCAGTAGTAGTCTTGCTTGTTGGACTATCTACAAGAGGCGAGGTAGAGTTGTATCCTTGGTCGTAGTTTTGCTTGTCTTTTCCTTAAATATTGTTGTTATAGTTCAGACAGAGTTATTATTGTCCAATTTCATACTTGTATTCCGTTGTAGATCTCATGACTCTGTATTTTACCAATTTCTGGGGGATTACTTTGTATTAGCAGTATTTGGTTGTATTGAGATTTCTGACTTATGCAATTTCGATAAGTTCTGTTGTTCTGTTTCCTTTATTGTTATGTTTCGGCTTTCCTAACAGGTGTGTTAGGCTCCATCACGGCGGGTTGGGATTTTGGGTCGTGACAGTTCTTGATTTCCTTCTTCTCTTTTTTTTTTTGAAAGATAAGGCCGAGCCCAAGGGGGTTCTTGACTTGAATTTTTTTTTTTTTTTTTTGATTTTTTGAAAAATGAGACCGAACCCAAAGGTTGCCTACGTATCTTGTTGAAATGAGAATCAAGTCAAGCATATTTCAGGATGATTGAAAATAGGGAGAACATTTTTTAGATTTTCATTTCCTTTTTTTAGTTCCCCTAAGGGAGACTTATAAGGAATATATATTTTTGGATTTTTGAGTTTCCTCAAGGAAGACTTAAAAGGAAAAAAAATTTATTTAACATTGAAGTCTCACGGAAATAATTCTAGAGAAGCAATAGAGATAGATATATACATGATTGATTTATTTTTTTCTGCAAAGTGATATTTTGTGAAGATATTCGGTCAAACGTGACCCAAGTGGCTAGACTTGATGGATTCGTCCATTTAAGGACAAGAAAAATCGTACCACGACAGGTTACCTACATATCTTGACACAACGTCAAGAATCAAGCATGCGTAGTTCGTGAGTTTAGAGAGAGTAAGATGTATGTATCACAACACATTATTTTTGTACTTTCCTTTTATGTTTTTAAAGAATATAAAAAAAGAATATTTATTACATTAAAGGTATGTATCAAAATCCAAGAGTGTAGAAAACTCGGAGCAATGCCTCAGAATTCCCATGTCGCGCCCCAAAACTGAGGGACGAGACCGGCGCCTAACCGGATGAACCCGGTCGAGCGGACCTGGATTGCCTTTCCTACCCAACGCATTTTCCTGTGTTCATAATGTACATTTATAAGTGAAATAGCTAAATAGAATCAAAGCATGCGTTTACAACATAAGTCAAATCTCCTCTTTTAACATTTTCAACATTTAATCTTCCCAAAACATACATTCTATAATACAACACTCCCAATACGGGATCGTGATTACAAACGGGGACGACAACTACCTCAAATACATATACATAACCCACATAATGTCTACGGATCCTCTAAAGATACAGAGAAGAGTATATAAACTTGCCGGCAACAAGGCCCCGATTATACCTTAACAGAACAGAATATGTAAAAGAAGATGGCATAGACTACGCACGACCCCGAAAGGATGTGGAGCTCACCAAAACTGCTGAGGAGATGAAAGGAAGGCACCAGTATCGGTGGACCAATCTACCTGCTATAGAACCACCTATATCCATATAAAAGATGTAGCGTCCCCGGCAAAAGGGACATTAGTACCATGGAATAGTACTAGTATGTATGAACAAGCTTTACTCCAAGTAAAGTCAAACAATACACAGATAGGAGACAGTCAAAGAAACCAAACAAGTACTGCACAGAGATACAGAAAACACAAATGAGAGTTCCACAGTTTCTTGTATCAATCGTTCTCCTGTTGTGGCGCGCAACCCGATCCCACCTTACAATCATATTCCACCCTTATTTCTTCTATTGCGGCATGCAACCCGATCTCATCTTACAATCACATTACACCCTTATTACTTCTGTTGCGGCATGCAACCCGATCCCATATTATAATCATATTACACCCGTGTTACTTCTATTGCGGCGTGCAACCCGATGCCACCGTACAATTCTGTTGCAGCGTGCAACCCGATCCCACCGTACAATTCTATTGCGGTGTGCAACTCGATCCCACCGTACAATTCTGTTGCGGCGTGCAACCCGATCCCACCTTACAATCATATTTGATAGAAACATCAACCAACCAATTCAATCACAAGGATTTTCATTATCAAGAATATACATTTGTAACAACCAATAACCATGTGAAATCAAGGCCACAGTAATCTTTACCAAACAGTGAGCCATATACGGCATACCATCAACATATAGTTTAATTAGATAAATCTACATTTCCTTTCCATTACTTGCTACACAACATTTAGCACTTAGATACATTCCACAATTTGATTCGTTATCATTTCTTTCGTTTTGCAACACATCCTCTCATACCGATGTATTCAACCTTTAACAAGCTTTGCACATGATAGAATGAACACAATGAATCACCTTTTCACTATCTCATATAGCATGGTGGCATGGAAATCAACTAGGACAATCAGAGAACAGAATCTTACGCCTCAACACATTAGAACAACCGATTCACATATGCATAAGACGGAAACTCATACCGAATTCTCGGACACCAACAAGTTGACTATACAAAGATTAAAGTTAGCCATACATACCTCGAGTTGGAATTTCCCCTTAATTTCTATCCCAAATCACCGGACCTTCTAACGCCTTCAATCTAATTTACAATGTGACACATTCAACTTAGAGTTAGGAACCTTGAACTCATTTGGGAATTTTATCAAATACTATGTGGTCCTTTAGATTAATTAGCCCCCTTTTTAGTGAAAGGTTGCCCTAGCCTACTTCCCTTTGCTAGATTATAGAAGATTATTCACCTGCATGCAAGGTCTTAACTTTCCACTTCAAGAACCAACCTATGTGTGTTCTATTCTAACTAAAATCTGAGAATTTAGGGAAATGGGGTGAAGACTTACCTCTTATGGTGAAGAAGATGACGACTACTCGCTTAATTCCAGATCTGAGTAGAGATGGAGGACCAATTTGGGGAAGATGAGGACTTCTCTCACTAGAACCCACTCCCACTTCTCTCTATTTTGTTCAGATCGTCTTTAAAAATGAAGGGGGGGTGCTTTATTAAACTGGGGGCCAGGTTTTAAAATTAGAAGCCCCGAAGCAGGTATGCGGTCAGGAATGCGATCGCATTCCCTTTATGCAGTCCGCATACATGTCGCATAAATGTCCTTCAGATGGGCCAAAAAGGAAAGTAGACTTCCAAGGTATGTGGTCCGCATACCTGTTATGCGATCGCATAGTGCGTCGTATAACTCCCTCCGCAAAAATAGAGGTGCAAGAATGCGACAACTATGCGGCCCGCATTCGTGAAATGCGATCTCATTATGGGCCGCATAGTTGTCCTCAAAATGGACGGCAACTGTCCAGGTATGCAACCACTATGCGGTCTGTATACTTGATCTACGGTCGCATAGTGGACCGCAGACCCGCGCAACTCTAGAAAATTTTATCTTTTAAGTTCCGGGGTACTTTTACTCCACAAGGGTCCGTTTTAAGAATTTCTACAGTTATAACCACATGGGAACCCATTGGGGCATTATTTTTAGACTTGAAATTTTACGGGTTTTTACATCCTCCCCCACTTAGAATCATGCGTCCTTGAATGAGAATCGGGGAATTACTTAGTTAAGAGAACACAAAACATGCCAACCCCAAAGTTTTTTACTAACTCCGATATTTCCTAAAAAATTTGCCAGAGTTTCCTTTGTGATTAGGCCTATCTACCTGTCAGAGAGCCCCCAAACACATTTTAACCAATTCCACACATTTTCAGTTACTCTATCAATTTGCACATAATCCGGTCATTTCAACAGGTTACATATAATTCAATTACTTCCACAAGCCTCATAGTTCATTTAACTCCACAAATTTGCACATAATTCAACTATTACAATGAGTTGCACATAATTCAACTATTACAATGAGTTGCACATAATTCAACTATTTCAAGGAGTTGCACATGATCCAGCTATTTCAAGGAGTTGCACATGATCCAATTAATCACAACAACATATACATTTATGGCACAAAGTTTGAGAAGTCACAATAGTAGGGTAATTAGGGGAGTGGAGTGTTCTTGCACAAAATTTGACACCAATGTAATTTCTTAGAGATGACAACTTTCAAAACCACTACTGGACTTATTCAAACAAGTGGGGATATTTCTCTTTCACTTCATTTTCCGCTTCCCACGTGGCTTCTTCGACTTGTTGACTCCGCCATAATACTTTGACTGAAGCGACCTCTTTGTTTCTCAACCTATAAACTTGCCTATCAAGAATAGCAACCGGAACCTCTTCATATGACAACTTCTCATTAATTTCAATGGTCTCAACCGGCACGATGACAGATGGACCTCCAACTACCTTCTTCAGCATGGACACTTGAAACACCGGGTGCACTAATGACATCTCAGGGGGCAATTCCAGCCTATACGCCACCTGCCCTATCCTTTGAGCAATCCTATATGGCCCGACATACCTTGGGCTCAATTTCCCTTTCTTCCCAAACCACATCACTCCTTTCATGGGAGAGACCTTCAAGAATACCCAATCATCTACTTGAAACTCCAAATCTCTTCGACGAACGTCCGCATAGGATTTCTGACGACTCTGAGCAGTGTTTATCCTCTCCTGAATGACTCTAAATTTTTCCATAGCTTGGTGCACAAGATCCGGTCCTATCAGCTCCGCCTCACCAACCTCAAACCATCTAATCGAAGACCTACATCTCCTTCCGTACAATGCCTTGGGCCATCTGAATACTAGCATGGAAACTGTTATTATAAGAAAATTCTATAAGCGGCAAGTGATCATCCCAAATACCTTGAAATCTAATACACAAGCCCGTAACATATCTTCAAGCGTATGAATGGTCCTCTCTACCTGACCGTCCGTTCGCGGGTGGAAAGTTGTGCTGAGATTTACCTGCCCAAACCTTGCTGAAATTTCTTCCAAAAGTTAGCTGTGAATTGGGACCCTCGATCTGAGATAATAGAGGCTGGAGTGTCATGGAGCCTGACTATTTCCTTTATATACAACTGAGTGTACTGTCTGCAGTATCGGTGGACTTGACTGGCAAGAAATGCGTCGAATTTGTGAGCCCATCGACTATTACCCAAACTGAGTCAAACCTACGCGGAATGCGAGGTAACCCTACCACAAAGTCCATATTTGATCATTTCCCATTTCCATGTCGGTATTTCCATAAGTTGTGCCAACCTACCGGGCCTCTGATGCTCGTCCTTCACTTGCTGACAATTTGGACATCTAGCCACAAAGTCCGGCAATCCCCTCTTCATACCATTCCACCAATAAATCTCCTTGAGATCGTGATACATCTTCGTAGAACCTGGGTTACGGAATACCTGGAATTGTGAGCCTCTTACATAACTCTCTCCCGAAGATCATCCACAGCTGGAACACATAGCCTCACTTGGCACCGCAAAACACCGTAATCATTGCCGAGTGAAAATGTTGTAGTCTTGTGGTTCAGAATTTCTTCTCTCAACTGTGCCAACGATGGATCCCTGAATTTCTTTCCCTTGACTTCCGCTACAAGCGAAGACTCCGCTCCATTATGCACCACGACATTCCCTGCATCTGAGGCTGAAAGACATACCCCACTGATAAACCTCCCGAGCCAAAGTCCTCTTGCCTGCTTCCAAATGAGCCAAGCTACCCATGGATTTCCAATTAAGAGCGTCGGCTACCACATTCGCCTTTCCTGGATGGTACCAAATAATCATATCATAATCTTTGAGCAATTCTAACCACCTCCGCTGCCTTAAGTTCAACTTCTTTTGTTTGAATAAATACTGAAGACTCTTGTGGTCTGTGAACACGTCCACATGGACCCCATAAAGATAATGCCGCCAGATCTTCAAGGCAAACACAACCACCACGAGCTCCAAATCATGCGTCGGGTAATTCTTCTCGTGATTCTTGAGCTGCCTAGAGGCATATGTTATTACCCTACCACATTGCATCAATACACACCCCAAACCAACCCTTGAAACATCACAATACACCACAAACCCTTCTGAACCTTCTGGAAAGGTCAACACTGGCGCTGAAGTCAATCTTGATAAAACTCTTTTCACAAGCATCGGACCACTGAAACTTAACTGCTTTCTGCGTCAGCTTAGTCAATGGGGAGGCGAGGGTAGAGAATCCCTCCCCGAACCTCCGATAATATCCAGCCAAACCCAAGAAACTGCGAATCTCTGACGGGGTCGTTGGCCTAGGCCAATCCTTTACCGCTGCAATCTTTTGGAGATCAACCCGAATCCCTTCCCTGGAAACAACATGGCCCAAAAAGGTGACTGATTCTAGACAAAATTCACATTTTGAAAACTTTGCATACAACTGGTGTTGATGAAGAGTCTGCAAAACTGCCCTGAGGTGATTAGCATGATCTTCCTGACTTCGCAAATAAACAAGGATATCGTTAATGAAGACAATCACAAAGGAGTCAAGAAACGGTTTGAAAACCCGATTCATAAGATCCATAAAATCTACTGGGGCGTTGGTTAGCCCAAAAGACATCACCAGAAATTCAAAGTGCCCATATCGAGTCATGAAGGCAATCTTAGGAATATCCTGCTCCCTGATATTTAACTGGTGATACCCGGACCGCAAATCAATCTTTGAGAAGAACTTAGCACCTTGCAACTGGTCGAACAAATCATCTATCCGAGGCAATAGGTATTTGTTTTTTATGGTGAACTTGTTGAGCTGCCGATAATAAATACACATCCGAAGCGATCCGTCTTTCTTTCTGACAAAAAGAACCGGTGCGCCTAGAGGCGACACACTTGGCCGAATGAAACCCTTTTCCAATAGATCTTTCAATTGTTCTTTTAACTCTCTCAATTCTGTTGGCGCCATTCGGTAGGGTGGAATAGATATTGGCTGCATATCTGGAAATACATCAATCCCAAAATCGATCTCACTATCTATTGGAATCCCAGGAAGCTCGTCCAAAAATACTTCAAGAAATTCATTCACAACAGGCACAGATTCGGGAGCAGGCACCTCTGAAGTGGTGTCTGTAACCCGGACCATATGGTAGATGCACCCTTTTCTGATCATCTTTGAGGCCTTAAGGTAGGAAATAAGCCTACCTCTTGGAACAACATTATTCCACTCCCACTCGATAACTAGTTCATTAGGAAACTCGAGCCTCATAATTCTGGTTCGGCAGTCGAGTTTAGAAAAGCACGAATATAGCCAGTCCATCCCCATAATTACATCAAAATCTACCATTTCTAACTCAATAAGATCGGTTGTGGTATCCCGACCACGCACCGTGACAACACAATTCCTATAGACTCGCACGGCCATAATAGAATCACCAACCAGAGTCGACACAGAGAACGGCTCGTGAAGCTTTTCGGGTTCTATCCCAAAACTTGAAGCAATAAATGGAGTAGCATATGACAAAGAAGACTCGGGATCAATAAGAGCATAAACATCAAGTGACTAAACAGTCAGAATACCTGTGACAACATCTGGATAAGCCTCCGCACTCTAGCGACCACTCAAAGCATAGAACCGACTGGGACCCCCTTGACCCCGTGCTCCACCCCTAGATGCACCGCGCCCTGTTGGAGCTGGAGGGCCGCGTGCTGGAGGGTGTGTTGAAGATGTAGCGGCTGACGAACTGGATAGCTGAGCAGTGCCCCTACCCATGCCCTGACGGGGTGCATGACAGTCTCGCTGAACATGGCCTCTCACTCCACACCTATAGCATACCGGTATGTCCAAGTAACAGGGCTCATAATGAAACCTCGCGCACTTAGGGCATGGGGCCCTCCACTGCTGCTGGAACCTCCCACCTGAATGACCCGACTGATGGAACCTCCTGCTATCTGAACCTCATCCAACGCGACCTCCCTGCTGATAATTGTGCCCTGATGGCGGCGCACTGGCTGAGGACTAAGCATAGGACTGAGATGGCCCTGATAACCCTCTCCCAAGGGCTGATCTCCCTCCTCCAATTGCACTCCCAGGGTTTCCCGCTGATCGGGACCTACTACTACTTTCCTCTCCATTCTTATCCTTAATTTCTGATCCTCCGTAGTCTGGGAAAATCCCACAATCTTCTCATAGTTCATATTTGAATGCAGAGCAGTTGTAGTAGCTTCATTAATAACCAAGGGACCAATGCCCTGAAAAAACCGATGAAATCTAGCCTCCATAGTAGACACCATGTGAACAGCATATTTGGACAAGCGCACGAACTCCATATGATACTCCCACACACTCATGTTGCCCTGCTTAAGGACCTCAAACTCTGTAGCACGGGCTGCCATAACCTCGGCAGTCAAGAAATGACCCATAACGGCATCCCACCTCGCTGGAGGGCTCCCCTCTCCACGGGAACTCTCCCACATCTCGAACCACGAATATGTCGCTCCCTTCAGACGATAGGAAGACAACTCAACCCCCTCTGTCTCAGTAGCCCTCATAACTCGGAGGGTCTTGCACACCTCATCAATGAACCCCTAAGGATCAGCCTCTAGGTCGGTGCCTGTGAACTCTGGAGGGGCTAACCGCAGAAAAGGTTGACTCTAGAACCTGAAGAATCCCCTGCTCGCTAGAGGACGTAGGGGCAGCATTTTATCTTTGGGTCAGAAAGGCCACTAACTGGATCAACATCTGGATAGCTCCCCTGAGGTCCCCATCAGAAATACCGGGACCGGAAGCTGGAGCTGGAGGTGGGTCAGGAATATCAGCGGGAGAGATTTCAGCACCCTCCGCTGGAGTAGGAATAGGAATAGTCTGGCCTGGAGTGGAGGAGTCAGGTTGATTTGTGGCCGGGGAATCATTCGCACCCGCACCATCAACTGGAGAATTTATGGCCACTCCTGGGGTGGCATTGGCCTCTAGGCCGAGTCGAGCTCTCTTCTTGGGTGCCATTTACTGAAAATTGGAACAATGCACCAGTTAGAGGTAAACAACCTCACCTTTCACCACATCGCACGATGTAGAATAGCAATAAAAGGGTACTTCCCTAAATGTCCATGAAGCCCCCTAATTATAGATGTGGCCGACAACACACTGATAAGAAGGGCTCTACTAGACACGGCTCCGAGACATCCTAGGACACTTATAAAACCTGAGGCTCTGATACCAAGTTTGTCACGCCCCAAAACCGAGGGACGAGACCGACGCCTAACCGGATGAACCCGGTCGAGCGGACCTGGATTTCCTTTCCTACCCAACGCATTTCCCCGTGTTCATAATGTACATTTATAAGTGAAACAGCAAAATAGAATCGAAGCATGTGTTTACAACATAAGTCAAATATCCTCTTTTAACATTTTCAACATTTAATCTTCCCAAAACATACATTCTATAACACAACACTCCCGATACGGGATCGTGATTAAAAACAAGTACGACAACTACCAAATACATATATCAACCCACATAATATCTATATAGCCTCTAAATATACGGAGAAGAGTATATAAACTTGTCGGCAACAAGGCCCCGGCTATACCTTAACAGAACAGAATATGCAAAAGAAGATGGTAGACTACGCACGACCCCGGAGGGAAGTGGGGCTCACCAAAACTGCTGAGGAGATGAAAGGAAGGCACCACTATCAGCGGACCGAGCTACCTGCTATAGAACCACCCATATCCATATAAAAGATGTAGCGCCCCCGGCAAAAAGGACGTTAGTCCATGGAATAGTACTAGTATGTATGAACAAGCTTTACTCCAAGTAAAATCAAACAATACGCAGATAGGAGACAGTCAAAGAAACCAAACAAGTACTGCGCAGAGATACAGAAAACACAAATGAGAGTTCTATAGTTTCTTATTTTAATAGTTCTCCTGTTACAGCGTGCAACCCCATCCCACCTTACAATAATATTCCACCCTTATTACTTCTGTTGCGGCGTGCAACCCATCCCATTTTACAATCACATTACACCCTTATTACTTCTTTTGAGGCGTTCAACCCTTCAACCCGATCCCATCTTATAATCACATTACAACTTTATTACTTCTGTTGCAGCGTGCAACCCGATCCCACCATACAATTCTGTTGCAGCGTGCAACCCGATCCCACCGTACAATTCTGTTGCAGCGTGTAACCCCATACCACTGTAAAATTCTGTTGTGGCGTGCAACCCGATCCCACCTTACAATCATATTTGATAGAAACATCAACCAAATAATTCAATCACAAGGATTTTCATCATCAATAAGATACATTTGTAACAACCAAATAACCATGTGAAATCAAGGCCACAGTAATCTTTACCAAACAATGAGTCATATACGGCACACCATCAACATATAGTTCAATTAGATAAAACCACATTTCCTTTCCATTACTTGTTACACTGCATTTAGCACTTAGCTACATTCAACAATTTGATTCGTTATCATTTCTTTCATTTTGCAGCATATCCTCTCATACCGATGTATTCAACCTTTAACAAGCTTTGCACATGATAGAATGAGCACAAAGAATCACCTTTTCAAAATCTCATATAGCATGGTGGGATGGAAATCAACTAGGACAATCAGAGAACAGAATCTTATGCCTCAACACATTAGAATAATCGATTCATATATGCATAAGCCAGAAATTCATACCGAATGCTCGGACACCAACAAGGTGACTCTACGAAGATTAAAGTTAGCCATACATACCTCGAGTTGGAATTTCCCTTTCAATTCTATCCCAAATCACCAGACCTTCTAACGCCTTCAATATAATTTACAATGTGACACATTCAAACTTAGAGTTAGGAACCTTGAACTCATTTGGGCATTTTATCAAATACTATGTGGTCTTTTAGATTAACTAGCCCCCTTTTTAGTGAAAGGTTGCCCTAGCCTACTTCCCTTTGCTAGATTATAGAAGATTATTCACATTCTTGCAAGGTCATAACTTTCCTCTTCAAGAACCAACCTATGTGTGTTCTATTCTAACTAAAATCTGAGAATTTGGGAAAATGGGGTGAAGACTTACCTCTTATGGTGAAGAAGATGATGACTACTCGATTAATTCCAGGCCTGAGTAGATATGGAGGACCAATTTGGGGAAGATGAGGACTTCTCTCACTATAACCCACTCTCACTTCTCTCTATTTTGTTCAGATCGTCTTTAAAAATGGAGGGGAGGGGTGTTTTATTAAACTGGGGGTCGGGTTTTAAAATTAGAAATTAGAAGCCCCGAAGCAGGTATGCGGTCAGGAATGCGATCGCATTCCTGTTATGCGGTCCGCATGCCTATTGCATAAATGGCCTTCAGATGGGCCAAAAAGGAAAGCAGACTGCCAAGGTATGCGACCATTATGGTATCCGCATACCTGTTATGCGATCGCATACTGCGTCGCATAACTCCCTCCGGAAAAATAGAGGTGCAAGAACGCGATAACTATGTGGCCCGCATTCGTGAAATGTGATAGCATTATGGGCCGCATAGCTGTCCTCAAAATGGACAGAAACTGTCGAGGTATGCGACCACTATGCGGTTCGCATACCTGATCTGCGATCGCATAGTGGGCCGCAAACCTGCGCAATTCTGGAAAATTTTATCTTTTAAGTTCCAGGGTACTTTTTACTCCACAAGGGTCCATTTTAAGAATTTCTACAGTTATAACCACATGGGACCCATTCGGGCATTGTTTTTAGACTTGAAATTTTACGAGTTTTTACATCCCATGGTCAGATGTGCTGTCATTTGAGGTTGCAAAGTGGCTCCAGTCGGAAAATGTGCCCCAGTTGTTCTCCTTAACAATTACTTCGATGCTCTGTGACTGTTTGGGAGACAATTTTTGTGGTTGTTTCCCAACTGACTGCATGGATGTTTTGTTGTCCATCGGAACCACTTGGTGATCATCCCCAGTTGTTAACCAGAGTGATTATCCTACTAAAATATAGAAATGTGTGAAAATAGGGAATTCATGAAAACTGAGGGAGTTGAGAAGTGTGATTGTATAACTACACTCCCCTGATTACCCGTTTGATGTTCCGCAAAGCCCGATGTCGGGTGTTACTTCTCGTGCAGTCCCAAGATGATGCACCTTCCAGCTGTCCATGGAAACCATTTGATGATTGTTCTCTCTTGATAGCCGGGAATGACTTTTCTATCAAAATATAGAAAAGTGGTGAGAGCAGCGAAGTCATGAAAAATGATGGAGTTGAGAAATGACATTGCAAAACCAATACTCCCCTGATTATCTGGCTGATATTCCACAAAGTCTGACGTTATATGATATCTCTCGTGAAGTCCCAGGATGATGTATGATTGTGGATGGAAAATTGGTGTTGGTATTCCATGAAGGTTCTCGAGATGATGTCCCTCATGCGTCAAAAGAAAAACTCTTAGATTTGAGGGAGGGGAATCAATTGTGTTGGCTCAAGGCTTTGCTTGTTCTTCTTTGTTTGTCTGAGCCATGTGAGCTTGAAACCCCTTGAAGGTGGGATACCAATATTACCCTGCAACAAAAGGGTTTGACTTGTACTTAATTCTTGAATTTGGAAAAGTGGGAGTAAACACCATTCCTCTATAGCCAGATGTGTGAAGAAATGACTTGCATCCCCTATTTTGGGATTTAAGGCGAGTGAGAGTTGGATTAAGGTTGACATGGAATTTTGATGTTTGAATTTTAGGTGAAATATGATTGACACTCTCGGAGGTTTCTAGGTTGAGAGCATCATCGCACTGTTCCAAAAGAACTACCCCAGTTTTGAACATCGAGAAAATTAATTTGAAACATTTGGAGATCATAACCCTCATGTAGTGTTTCCTACGTATCCTACTACGGCAAGAATCAGGTCAAAATGTAGTTCAGGCCAACTATTGAAATTATATGGAATCTGTGCAGTTATCATGAGTGGGTGATTGTTCCTTTAAAATAAGTAGTTATGAATGAGAATTCTTGGGTGGGTGGGTGGAGACTAGTAACTTTTAAATAAGAGATAGATGGTATAAGAGCGCATGGATTCGTCTCAAATGACGGAAGTCGGTGAAAGTGTGAGGGGTGATTGAGAAGAATACGTCAAATCAGTGGAAGATGTACCAAGCTAGATTGACGTATTTTTGAAAAAGATGGTAGAGTCCAAATGATGATATGATTATGGGGATGGTCATGAATACCATAATGGGCATGTGTATTTGAAAGGCCAAGTTTCATCAAAAGTCAACCAGATTTCAGACAAAGAGAACCTATTTCACGACCACAAAATTCACCTAGTCGTGATGGTACCTAAGTCAACCCACTAGGTAATCCAAATAATAGTCAACACAATTCTAATGAAATAAAAGTGGTCAACAAATGAAAATAACTTAATTTCTATACAATAACTCAAGTCATGGGCCGCTAAGACTAAGATCTACAAGCTGGTGTGAAATAAATATAACATTTGTTTGGAATGTACATAACATATCACAAATCTAAAACTACCAAGGACAAATGGTATATATATATTTGGAAAGTAAGTACAACTTCAATGCCAGCTCCCGCCACCACAGCATCTCAGCTCAAGGATCTACACACAAGGTACAGAAGTGTAGTATGAGTACAAGCAACCCCATGTACTCAGCAAGTATCATAACTAACTTCGGCGAGGTAATCGAAGCAAGAATGATGAATGATACTCGCCAATCAACTGTGCAATTAATTACTCCAACAAGTACAGAACACTAAGATGATATAATCATGAAATCACAAATTAAAACAACCTTGGTGCTCACAATTTTCTTAACGTACACTTCTCCGTCAACAATCCACCATATAAGAACAATATGCAGTAAATCAGGTAAACAGCCAAGGAAATTGCAAGTAAAGATGAAATACAATAACCAAATATCAATTTGTTGTGGAGTGCAACCCTATCCAAAAAGAAATCACATCACGGCTCTAAAGCCCACATCAAAATCTCAGTAACCGAACCAAAACAATTATCAGCTCTCCCAGAGCTCACATCAACCAAAAACCCGTCGATTTCTAATAATCCGTGTGTACACCATCAAGAAGGAACATGAGAGGGTGACCCTAGGCGGTTGGATCCATATCCAACCACTGCACGAACAATTCACATGTTGCACGGACAACTCACGTGCTAAAAACATCAACGGCACGGAAACCTCATGTGCTACATGGACAATTCATGTGCCTATAATATCAATATCTGGATCTACATGGACAACTCACATGCAGCATGGACAAATCACGTGCCAATAACATCAATCGCACAGATAACTCATATGTTGAACGGAAACTCACGTGCCAATAATCATAATCTGCCCGGCATGGTCACATGCACAATATCACAACACACTCAACGTAGTCACACGCACAATATCATAATCTGCCCGGCGTGGTCACATGCATAACAACACAATCCGCTCGGTGTGGTCACATGCTACCAGTCCAAATCATATCGTATAGAAAGCAAATATACAAGAATACATGTATATGATAAATGAATATCAGATTTCATATTCCTGGACTACTATAAATGACATGCTAAGGTGTATGCATGTGCAAAGTGTGCTACCCTAGCTCAAATAGGCAATTTCATCATATAAATATAAATTATCAAGTTCAATCAGGAGTTTAGCCACTATGTAACCTCAATTATGGATCAAATAGCTAACAACAGGGTTGAAAATATGAGAAACATCATAGCATAAAGCTTAACCATCAATTCAAGGCATATCATAGCCTAAGCACTATCCCGAGAATGGATAAATACCCCGGTGCTCGCACATGGTCTCAACCCCACACATATGCGCCACACATATGCGCCACCCATAGCACGAAGCTATCACAAATAACTCGGGAAACTAGTGCCTCAACCAAGTTTAGGTAAGATACTTACCTCAAGCAAGCCAAATTAATACTCTAAGAAGCCCTTCTCGCGTGAAATAATCTACAGACGGCTCAAATCTAGCCAAAATAACTTAATATCGTAAATAAAGTCCATAGTAAACGCTTCATAATAATTAAGCTTTGATTTTTAACTAAAATTAAAAAGTCAACTCAAAAGTAAACCCCGGGCTCGCACCCCGAAACTCACAAATTCCGAACACCCAATCTGATACAAGTCCAATCATACCAATTATCATCCAATTCCGACCTCAAATCGGCCTTCAAATCAATAATTTTATAATTTAGAAAAGTTTTTACTAAAATCTCAAATTTCTTTAATTCAATTCATCAATCAACCGCTAAATTCAAGGTTGGAATCATGAAATTTAAACAAATCCAAGTCAAAAATACTTACCCCAATCCAAGTAGTAAAAAACCCCTACAAAATAGCCCAAAACCAAGCTCCAAAATTTTGTGACAAAAAGTAACTAAATTCCGAAACAAGTACAAATGCAGCAGTTGTACGAGCTCGAATCAGATCCTAGATGATCCTGAAACTCACGTTTGATAAGCCCGAGATGATCCTTGTGAGATTATTCCCAAGATAGCCTTTAAATCACCCAATTTGTCCTTAAAATGAGGGAGATATGATTTTTTGAAGTTTTGAAGGAAGTCTAACAGTTTCTGAGACATAAATGGCATTCGTAATTATTTACACTAGAAAAAACTAGCAATAAGAAAATCTTCGTTTTAGCACCCAAAACTCATTAACATTCCGGACAACAACCATTGCATTTCAATCATATATCATGCGAGGAACCTACTCGCGCACTCAAAACACCGAAAAGATGTCATCTTGACTTGTTATTCACCATGGTCAAACTCCAAAACCTTAACTTAACTAGTTTCTCAACCAATGATACAAAACACAGCCGAGCCCCTCGGGACCCCATCCAATCATATCAACAAGTACAAATACATTATCCAAACTTTTCCAAAGACTTAATATACCTACGGGAGAATCACAACAAAGAATCGAGGCTCAAACCGAATAGAATTTCTTTTAAGTTGTTAAATCTTCATTCTTTAAAAAGAGTATCTAAATTACACTTAAACACTTCAGATTGCTTCCAAACTTTTCAACACAAGTTTATTCAACTATTTAGACTTATCTAATGTCTCATAACACCAATTGAAGTCCAATAACATCAAAGTCAACTCTTGGTCAAACTTATGAACTCTTACGTTCTTCAAACTGGCAACTTTCGACAAATACTGTCGAATTCTAGGAACCTCCGAAACCAGGTCCGAGCATACGTACAAGTCAAAAATCATCATACGAACCTATCGAAGCAATCAAAACCCGATTCTGAGTCCGTTTATCCAAAACTCAAACCTGGCCAACTCTTCCAACTTAAAGCTTCTAAATCAAGAGTCATTCTTCCAAATCAATCTTGAACCACTCAAAAACCAAAACCGACCATACACTTAAGTCATAATACAGCATATTAAGCTACACAAAGTCTCCAACCACTGAATGGAATGCTAAAGTTCAAAATGATCGATCGGGTCGTTACATTCTCCCCAATTAATATACGTTCGTACTCGAACGTCCCAAGAGTCATTCCAGAGCCATAAATCACTTTATAAACTTGACATACACATACCCATGAGTGATCCCACATCACCTCAACCTATATAAGCCAGCTAACACACTCTAACTGAAGGTTCCTTCTTCAACATTAATATATCAACCATAGACCCAAACTCCAACATTCAAAATTCCTGATACAATCTGATTCTCGCATATAAATAATATATCGATATCAAGAAGATGTAGCAAATCATAAATATTTTCCCGAGATATAACCACACGATGTGACCTATCGCTCATATGGCCGAGGCAATATCTCTGACCACAATACTTGCCCATTACCAACCCCAATACAAATAACATGCATCATACCACATATAACCTTGTTCCATATCTTCACAACACTACTAATGATGTAAGGAATATGTAGAAGCTCATAACCACTCTCTTAGTGTAAGCTATTCGACCAACGAGCCATACCAAATTCACCTAGTTACATACGATGCAATCCGCACCCAACAAGCAACAACTTAAATATAGTTGAAGATGGAAAGAGAAGCAAATGAGAGAACCACCAAGAAGTCCAACAAACACCACCACAAAGCGCAATGCTACGAACCCATCACACCATAGAGAAATAAGCACAAGGGATCGTATCCCAACATTACTCCGCTACGATGCGTGACCCAATCCAAATATCAGACCACGTGGATTACCTCGATCCATGAGCTCACAATCAATAACTATATGCGTACAAATCAAATAACACGCGAAGCGCATGACCATAACCATTGAGAAATGGATATCACTATATACCACCAACATGAATACAATAACCAAGGCGCCACCCAACCACCCCAAGAACCATCTTGCTTGACCTTTTTCCAAAAGGCCCAAATGAAACTGTGTCATGTGTGTATATAGTCAGCAGTCTCACAACCTACTCTAGCACAAGAGAGTAATACATGGTACACATCATATACGAATAAGATCAACTCTAAATGAATGACACACCCTTCAACAATGTTGTGCTGAGTAAACGAATCTGATCCGGTGTAAAATACACATCCTCATTAGGCCTAACGGTGGCCTCCAAATTAATTTTGATCCCTCCCGAAATAGGTACATAATCTCAAAAAAGCCTACAATAACCTATCGATAACACATACAATCAGTCGTCAACTTCTTAACATACCTTCACCGTCCGCACCAAAGGAACAATCTGCCTCTGAGATTTCTCCTATTTGTCAAATCCTATAACACAAGAATCTCCATGTTCGATGCCAACTCCACCATTCAAGTAACCAACACATCTCTCATACACAATGATCTCACGAGAAACACTTCCATGAGTCTTCTGCGCCACATAGCAAAATCTGAGCATCAGTAGTCAACAAACTAGGCAATTACCATAATTCCAGTCAAGCATCTACAAGTCAAAACATAGTGCACCTTATGAAATGCGCACCCTTCTCAGGTGATACCAAATAGTGCCAGATTCTTCTAAACAACTGAAATAGTCCATGTTGTTTAGAACTCATGACCTTCCTTGGAATCGTAACCGCAACCTTGTACATGCAAACCTGAATCCCACATGCCGCACCACATCTACCATGCCATCATACGAAAATAAGAGAATCCCATTATCAACTCTGAATCACAAGAAGGATACACACTCCATCAGCAAGAAACCTTCCATTTGATCTCATCTAGAACTGAATCCCTCTAACTAAACCAAGTCACACAACTCACCCAACCAAAATGTATTTCCACAAAACACATGTAGATTCGCACTACACCGAAAGAATCGATTACTTCTATTACTATGCCGATCTAAACCACCACCAACATGACCCATTTCCTCGGGTTCCTCTCAACTTGCCTTCAAGTTGAAATTTCTCATTGCCAATACAATACGGTACTTAACCAAAACTCACTCCAAGAGATCATAGCATGAAACCACATCATCCTAAGTCCCATAATCCCTTGTATTCTCTCTTAAACACCCAATACTACCACAATCGAGATGACCGCTCTGAAGAGGCCTAATGTGGATTTGAAGTTGTTTAACCTCTATGATACTAAAGTGAAGAATCACTAATGATACATAAATACGGCAAGTCTTGACACCATCCAGTGCAAATATCAAATCTCAACCACATGCAAATCCGGGAAACCCTCAAATACCACATATGAATCTTGAACTCAGTAGAACCTTATCGAGAATCATCCACTCTCCTCTAATCCCCAATGCACATCAATACGCACCAAAATTCTTGTGCTTCACCAGAACATGAATACCCAAAAAGAAGAAACCAAGTGATTCCTTTTCCTTGCTCACTACGTCCACCACGAACAACAATCCCGAATCATTCCAAGATTTCCATATGTCTATAAAGTACAATTCCCTTGTTCAAGTCATCCTCAAACCAACCTTTTCAAGTTGTAATTGATCCATAAATATGCCTCAGACCGAAACTAATATAATACTTAACCATGTAATCAGATCGGCGATAGAAGACTCCTCAACTTGTATCAAAACCATAGAATACAAATTAAGGTAACCCACAATACCGTTACTCCCTTATTTCCATAATCTCGCACGGTAATTCAACTATATCCTTCATAATCCCATGTAGCACTAATCATAAAATGCCTCAAATCATCTGCTAAGAGCATATACATCCTCGCGACAGTCGTGTGAACTTCCAAAAGTGATATAAACCCAAATTGCAACACAAAATATACAGACAGGAAGGACACTCTCCACATAAACATCACAAGGATCACACAACCTCAGAACATCCCCAGGAGATAACTCACCTGCTTAGCCTCAAACTAGAATCTCTTTATGACCTTTCATGGCCACAACCACTATGCAGTCACTTATTCCTCCGGAGTCTAAGCTTGTCAACAAGACATAATAATCCACTTCAGTCCAAAAATGAACAACATGAAAGACCCCTAGACATGCACATAACTTGAGATAGTACAACACATCAAGATAGAAATCAAGCACTCATGGTCCTTCTCACATTCCAAGCAAACTCTTCTCGTCACATCCAGATCATCTAAGCCTAATTCTCAGTCACACATAATACTCATCATATAGCCATCCACCACTCACTGAATAATCAATCCCACTCCTGAGGACACTACTCGACATATAAGTCCATAAGAACATACTCACACAACAGGAACCATCGAGCCCAAGTTACAGCCTGAACCTGGTCTCGGGTCCTTCAGACTGGCCTAACTCCACAACACAGAGAACATATCTCGCACCTTATCCATGACCTCACAAGCCGACAGAACACAACTAATACTCCAACTTGTCACGACCCCAAAATCCACCTGGCCGTGATGTCACCTAACCCAACCTGCTAGGTAAGCCAAATAATAGTAAACACAATTCTAATGAAATAAAATTGGTCAATAAATGAAAATAACTTAATTTCTATACAATAACCCAAGAACCGGTAGTACAAGTCATGAGCCACTAAGATTTAGAATTACAAGCTGGTATGAAATAAATACATCATTTGTTTAAAATGTACATAGAAAATTACAAATCTAAAACTACCAAGGACAAATGGTAGCTATATTCGGAAAGCAAGTACATCTTCCACATCATCTCAACTCCAAGATATTCACACAAGGTGCAGAAGTGTAGTGTGAGTACACCCGACCCCATGTAATCAGCAAGTATCATAACCAACCTCGGCGAGGTAATAGAAGCAAGAGTTATAAATGATACTCGCTAATCACCTGTACAATTCATAACTCCAAAAAGGACATAAAAGTAATATGATAAAATCATGAATCGCAAATAAACCCACATTGGTACTCACAATTTTCTTAACGTCTTTTCTCAATAAACAATTCATTATATAAGGAAGAGATGCAGTTAAATCAAGTACACAACCAAGAAAATTGCAAGTAAAGATGAAATGCAATAATCAAATATCAATATGTTGTGGTGCGCAACCTGATCCAAAGAGAAATCACATCAATGCTCTAAGGCCCACATCAAATCTCAGTAATCGAACCAAACCAATGATCAGCTCTCCCAGTGCCCACATCAACTAAACCCGTCAGTTTCTCATAATCTGTGTGTACACCATCAAGGAGGAAGATGAGAGGGTCACCTTCGGTAATGGATCCATATCCACATGCTACACCGACAACTCATGTGTTACACGGACAACTCATGTGCTAATAATATCAATCGCACCGACAACTCACTCACGTGCCAGAAATATCAATATTTGGATCTGCAGGGACAACTCATGTGCCAATAACATCAACCACACTGACAACTCACATGTTGCACTGAAAAACTCACATTCCAATAATCATAATCTTCCCGGCGTGGTCATAGACTAAATATCATAATCCACCCGACGTGGTCACATGCACAATATCACAATTCGCCTAACATGGTCACATGCACAATATCACAATCCGTCCAGCGTGGTCACATGCGTAACAATTCAATCCACCCGGTGTGGTCATAGGCTACCAGTCCAAATCATGACGCACAGAAAGAAAATATACAAGAATATATGTATATGATCAATGAATATAAGATTTTATATTCCTAGACTAGTATAAATGACATGCTAGGGTGTATGCGTGTGTAAAGTGTGCTACATTAGCTCAAATCAGCAATTTCATCATAGAAATAGCGATTATCAAGTCCAATCAAGACATTAGCCACTATGTCACCTCAACTATGGATCAAATAGCTCACAACAGGGTTGTAAATACGAGAAACATCACAGCATAAAGCTTAACAATCAATTCCAAGCATATCATAGCAAAAGCACCATCCCGGGCATGTATAAATACCCTGGTGCTCGCACATGGTCTCAATCCCATATATATTTGCCACCCATAGCATGTAGCTATCACAAATAACTCAGGAAACTAAGGCCTCAACCATGTTTAGGTAAGACACTTACCTCAAGCAAGCCAAATCAATACTCTAAGAAGCCCATACTGCATGAAACAATATTCGGATGACTCGAACCTAGCTAAAATAACTTAATATCATAAATAAAAGCCATAGGAAACGATTTCGAAAAATTAAACTTCGATTTTTAACTAAAATTAAAGAGCCAACCCCGGCCCGCAATTCGGAACCTGACAAAACTCAAAAATTCCGAACAGCCATTACGATATGAGTCCAATCATACCAATTTAATCGAACTATAGCCTCAAATCGGCCTTCAAATCATCAATCTATGATTTAGAAAAGTTTTTACTAAAATACCATTTTTATTCAATTCAATTCATCAATCAATCGCTAACTCAAAGGATGGAATCATGAATTTTAAATAAATCACAGTAAAAAAATATGTACCCCAATCCAAATAATAAAAATTCCCTCCAAAATCGCCCAAAATAAGCTCCAAAACCTTATCAGAAAAAAATAACTAAATTCTAAAACAAGTAAAAATATAGCAGCTGTCCCATCAGGAATATAATCCTAGATGATCCTGAAACTCACGTTTGATAAGACCGACATGATCCTTTCGAGATTACACTCAATATAGCTTCTTGAATCACTCAAATTGGCCTTAAAATGAGGGAGATATAATTTTCTAAAGTTTTAAAGGAAGTCTAAAAGTTTTAGGAACATAAATGGCATTTTCTTAATTATTTACATTAGAAAAAAAAACCATCAATAAGGAAATCTTTGGTTTAGCACCCAAAACTCATTCGGAACCTCACGGTCTCAAATCATATATGCATTTCAATCATAAAACATGCTACGGGCCTGCTTGCGCACTCACAACACCGAAAAGAGGTTATCTTGATCGGTTATTTACCATGGTCAAACTCCAAATCCTTAACTTACTAATTTCTCAACCAATGATCCAAAATATAACCGAGCTCCTCGACACCCCATCCAATCATACCAACAAGTACAAATACATTATCCAAACTTATACAAAGCCTCAAAACACCCACACGAACATCATAACAAAGAATTGAGTCTCTAACCGAATGGAATTTCTCTTAATTTGTTAAATTTTCATTCTTTCAAAAGAGTGTATGAATCACACTAAAGCACTTCGGATTGTTTCCAAACTTTGCAACACAAGTTCAATTCAAATATTTAGACATGTCCAATGTCTCGAAGAACCAATTGAAGTCCAAAAACATGAAAGTCAACTCTTGGTCAAACTTATGAACTCTTAAGTTCATCAAATTGTCAACTTTCGACAAATACTGTTGAATTCTTCTAGCAACCTATGAAACCAGAGGTCCAAAATCATCATTCGAACATATCAGAACAATCAAAATTTGATCCCGAGTCGGTTTATCTAAGTCAAACCTTGGTCAACTCTTCAACATTAAAGCTTCTAAATCAAGATTCATTAATCCAATTCAATCTCGAATCACTCAGAAACAAAAAACTAAACATACACTCAAGTAATAATACATCATATGAAGCTACTCAGTTCTCAAACCTACGAATAGAACGCTAAAGCTCAAAACGATCGGTCGGGTTGTTACAACCTAATAATGGATAACAAATAGAAGGTACATCTAACAGATAAAGAATACATAACAATAGCAGACAAAGAATAAAAAAATAAGGAATGGATAACATACAAATAATATGTAAGAAGTAAACTATATGCAAGAATTAATCCAGCTAAAGCAAGCTGCAGATTGTGTGTACTACCTAGGAATTCTAAGAGTAGATTTACCTAGATTCGAGCATGCGTTTAGGAAAACTGCGAGATGGTACGTATATAACCTCGTATGCCAATCTTAGAATCTAAAGAGTTTTGATAGAAGGTTCGGAGGGGTGAAAAGATAACTCTCGCATGACTTTGTGTGTGATTGTGTACGACCAAGACTCGATAGAAAAGTGACGACAATTTAATAAAGTCGTAACATAGGATGTGTGAAAGAATATACAACATAGACATGTGTAAGGCATATACAACATAGGCACATGAAACAATATACAGCTAGAACCATGTGACAAAAAATATACCACTTGAAGCATGTGATAAAGAATATACGACTTGAAGCATGAGATACAAAGAATATACTTGAAGTATATGATACAAAAGAATAGAAGTTGCAGTATTGGAGAATCTGTAATCCCACGGGTAATTGATCAAGTCCGCTGTCGTTAGAACTTGAAGCCATCCGGAGCAGAGTCGCTATGTAGTTGCGCCCTATTTTGCACGAGTCAAAATAAACTACAACTTATGATATTCTACAAGGTTAATTGGAGTTTAGAGTTGCATGTACACTAGGACACCTATACTACACTGTGTAATGCACACTTTAATTATGGTCTGCAAAATCATTGAGATTCTAGGCAAAGGCTCAAATTATCTCAAGGGAAGGTGTTAGGCATTCCTCAAGATCCACAAAATGTGGTTCCGATGGACTCGATCAAATAGATGAGGGGTGAAGTAAAGAATGACTAATTTGACATATACAAGGAATGGTAAAAGTAATTTGAATGAAGAGTGATTGGACAAGAGTGTCACGTGGTTAAAAAATAAATATCTATGTATAATAAATTATATACAAAAGGGTTAATAAAGTATATGAAAATTATATTTTTGATGATATAAAATATAAAACATATGTTGCAATAAGTGGAATATTTGTAAATTGACTAAATGAGTATTAATTAAAAATACACTTGAAAGAATTTGATTGATGTATAAAGCCTAACTATTTTAAGTGAAAGCACGAATGTAAAAAAAATGGAATTTCACTCTAAGATAATTTGGAAAAGATGGAAAAGAATAATCTTTAAATAATCTTAGTGAATAGTAAAAGAATTGATTTGATAAATAAAGAATAAATACGGTATAATAAATTGTGTCACATATAAAGGAAAACACTTGTAATGTAAAACGAATTGTAATAAAATGAATAATCAAAGACCAAATCGTTGGGGTCAAGCCCAAATGAATACAAGATCTTTTTTTTAACATAAACGGCATACTTATATTACTAGAAAAGGAGCTACACAAGGTTGAAAATAGTTTTCAGGGCATTACTATTACCCATACTTGCTAGATAGTTACAAGTACTAGAAGAAATGTTTTAATACTATTACAAAACGCATGCTTGTCCTTTAACAATTCATCTTCAACAAAATAGGATAGACGTGCATGGTAGAAACACTTAGTAGAGAGAGGATGCTTGACTGCTGCTTTGCCATTAGGTGCGCCACTTCATTGCCTTCTCTGAAATTATGCCTCAGGAGAGGGTGCTTCAGTTGGTGCATTAACCATCTGCAATCAGAGATAATGTTAGAGAAATTATTATTGTCTTTGTATATAAGTTTAATGATTTCTGTGGAGTCAGTTTCAATTTCCAGCTTTTCGAAGTGCATTTCCCTGGCAATTTTCAATCCCTCCAGTAGTGCCATCAATTCAGCATGTTTAGGAGAGAGTGCTTGGATTGATTTGTGGAATCCCATGATCCAATCTCCGTTGCTATTCTTGAATGCTCCCCCAAGACCTGTTGTGTTAGTATTATTAGTAACAGCACCATCACAATTTAGTTTGATCATGTTTTTGGGTGATTTTTTCCACTTTGCCTAGTTTTGATCTTCTTGTTTGTGAAAGGATTTTTTGCGGTGAAGAAAACAAATTACTGGAAAGATGGATTGTCTTGTTTGTATCAATATTAAGTTTGAGGTTGTTTATATTATAGTTATTTTTATTTTTCCATATCTTCCAAATGATGAAGGATAAAAGGGTTTCCCAACTAATTGTGCTAGAGTTATGGGAGATGAAAATATCCCTTAGATTTATCAACCAGTTTGTATTACTCATCGTATTTAGGAGGGTAGGGCCATATTTTTTCCAAGATTGCATGAGATAGGGTTGTGCACAAAGATGTGGGAGCTCTCTTCTATTCCCTCTCTACAAATTATGCATGTAGTGTCGATATTTATACCTATTTTGGCTAAGTAGGCTCGACTAGAAATTCTATTATGTAAGCATTTCCGTAAAAAAAAAAATTTTGAAGGGCAACAGAGGTTCCAGATCCATTCAAAGGTATTTGGATTGGGGATGGAGTTAGTGACAAGATTGTAGCGTGACTTTATTGTGAAGGTACCATTATGGTTGACACTCCAACTAAATCTATCAATTGTTTCCTTTTTGCAAGGGATAAGTGTTAGAATTAAGTTTTCCATTGTCTCCAGGGTAGTTCAAAAGAAAAGGCCTTAACATTTCACTCTTTGTTTTTTATCAGATCACTTATTGAGAGATTGAGGTCATTCTTATTAAGAGGACCATCTATAGAGCATCTAAGTGTGTTGGAATTGTAAATCCATTTGTTAGTCCAAATATTCATTCTAGAGGTGGTGGATGGATGCCAAATAATACCTTGGCAACACACTTTCCAACCCTTTAGGATGGATTTCCAGATGAAAGAAGTACGTGTGGTACATTTGTTGGTAGAATATTTTGGCATAATGAGGTGACACCACGGGGTGCTAGGATTTTTTAAAAGTCTCCAAGCAAGGTTAGCTAGTAACACTAAATTTTTGGCTCTTGCTTGATGAATACTTAATCCTCCATCCTTCCTATCTCTAGTCACTGTTTGTCAATTGATTAGATGAAGTTTCTTAGAATCTTTAGAGATAGCCCATATAAATCTCTTTGAATTGTGTCTATTATTTTTAAGTTTTTAGGAGGAAGAAGGGTGTATTGTATTACATACGATAGAATTGAACCCAAAGTGCTTGCGACTAGAGTAATTCGACCAGCCATGTCAAGAATATGATAAAAACTATCTATATATATATAAAAGGAGAAGCAAAAGAATATAATGATGTCAAATGGCATAACTACAATTCAACAAGTGTCATTTTTTAAGACACATCTCCAATAAAGTTGGAGTTAATTTGAAATTTGAAACTAGAACTAGAAAATACCAAAAAAGCCATTCATCCAACCAATTCACACAAAAAGAGGATACTGACTCCCGTTGGGAACTTATTTTATTCCTTCATTATAATTGAAAATTAAGATTTTTCTTAGTTAAAAATAATCAAACAATTATTATCAAATTTTAAAAATTTGGTGTGCTGGATTGAATTTGTTAATTTTGAATCTATGTTTTTGAGTAATGGTCTAAAAAGATAAATATTTTTCCTTGGATAATGTTATTAAAAAGTAAAAATCTGTTTTGAGTTTCTGTTTTGGAGTAATGATATCGAAAGAAAAATAATTTTTCAAGCATGAAAGATGAATTTGAATTACACAAAGTGTTCAACGAGCCGACTTTTTTTTTTAACACAACTTTATTTAATTCAAACTCTCAGCTTTATTTTAATTTTTTAAAAGTTAACTAAGTTTAAAACATACATTTTAAAAATTATTTGATAATCTACTTTTGAACTGTGAAGACCGTAAGTGTGTTTTTTCAAAAAAAATGCTATATTAAATTCAAATTTCATATTTCATCAAGTTTAAGAAACTAACTGATTTTAAACATACGTGTTTACTTAAAAAAGAAAACTGCTTTCCCTAAATTTCCTCTGCAAACCTATCTTGATAGTGGGAGTCGCTCAACCATAACATACGCACGATTGGAACCAAAACCACGACTGAAACCATTTGGAACTGCTCCAAACTGCGTTCAACTTCTATGGTAATCGGAGCAATTTTGTGAGGGAGAAATGGATCGACATTGAAAAGGCGAAAATCCTCTGTGAAAAGCTGCGTCGGTGTTACCGTATAGAGTATGTGAACCACCTTCAGAAACATCGACACATTGTCCATCAGTACCTTGATTCCACTCGTGGTGTTGGCTGGGGCAAAGACCTTCGTCTCTTGCTCTTCATGGTCCAAAGATTAAAGCTTTGGGATCGGAATAATCATTTTCTTAATCCGATTTCTCAGGTGATTCTCTTTCCGTTTAGAAGTATAAAGTGGAGAGTTTGATGGATTACCAACGGATCGGTCTCATTCTTTTGCTATTTTTGGTCATTTGCACTACAAAGAAGTAAAAGACTTGTTTTGTTATAAAAGTGTAAATGTAAAGATGCCAATGATTTGCATTGGATTTTAACTTCAGAATTTGCTTTTCTTGAAAAATATATATCATATGATGGAAATAAACAACTGGTGAAAATATAACTAGGAAGATGCCAATTGTTACATTGTCTTTTGACCTCAACTTTTGTTATTGTTTGAAACATATGTATGCCATTACTGGAAATAAAGAGAAAAGGTCCTTGCCCTTTGCTTTGTTTCGTCCTCATCCTAACTGGTGATATTCAGTCATTTCCTTTGTAAGCTAATAACTTTTTGTAGTTCAGTGAGACCGCTCCTTCTGTCAGCTTTTTTGATACAAGTGCACATCACAGTACTCCTCACTGATGTGAAGGACAAATTGGTATGTATGTTATTTTTTATTGCAAATTGTACTGTTTAGTATGGTTAAGATTCAAATTTATCCCTCAAAAAAAACTTCTATGGTACTCTGTTCTTATATTCAAATCTTCTACTGCTATCAAAAATTCAAGAAAATATAGGGTTTTTTGCAAAATATATCTACTCACATTGATTTAATCAAGGATACAACAATTCCGAAGATGTAATAGAAGTTGAAAGCTCGAGTTGTTCATCTATGAAAAGTACCAACAGATCGTTACAATTTAAATGTTACTTTCTCGATTGATTGGTTCTACAAGATGAAAAGGTATTAAAAATATGTTATCGTCTTATAATTTGTTTTGATGACTCTATTTTTTAATCTGCATGTATTCATATTCATGGGATAACATTAGCAGATAATCCGATTTAAGCATTTGTACACCAAACATATGTATCCTCAAATATGTTTCTCAATGATATACTTTTCTATTTTTTAATTTGCAAATCTGGATTTGCTCTTTGTATATTTTTTTAATTTTTATATGCATATTCATGGGATAATCAGTAGCAAAAACTCGATTAAAGCATTTGTGCACCAAAGATATGTATCTTCAAATATGTTTCTTATTGATAAACTACAGTTTATATTATGTTTTGCTTCTCTGTTTTTGTTGAGAAGATTGCAGATGAAGAAGAAGATGATGTGAGGAAAAAGAAGAAGATAACTTAAGGAGTTTTCAGACCAAAGTTTGGTCTTCGATATAACCTAAGGTAATATTTGGTCGGTCAATTTTGATGAGCCACGTGGAAGATTTCAAGTGGAGGATCTCAATTCTTGATTGATCAAATACTAGCATGCAAATTAGAATAGGACAAGTGTATAGATTTATTTTCTGATTATTCCCTTTTTCATTTTTTGGTAATTGTATATATACATGTACATAAAAGTGATGAAATACACATAAATTTTCCAGAACTTATTCTTCATATTATTACATGGTATCAGTGCACCTAGCTCGATCCATCATGACAATCATCTAGGCAATATCATCTGATTATCATCTTCTTCTTTTTTCTCTCCTTGATCTTCACTGAACAAAAATGGAAGAAGCAATTGTGACTGCAGATTCCAGCAATGTTGCGAAGAGTGTTGCCTATGACATCAATCACCCTTATCACCTCAATAACTCAGATTCCCCTGGAATGACTCTAGTCAACACTTTGTTTGATGGAAGAGGATATCCAGGATGGAGGAGGTCTGTTTTGTTGTAACTTTCGGCTAAAAAGAAACTGGGGTTCATCAATGGAACATGCCAGCCTCCAGATCTGAGATCCTCAGATTATGAACAATGGAGCTGTATGAATGACATGGTAATTTCCAGGATTTTGAATGCACTTTCAATGGATATCGCAGACAGTGAGATATATTCCAAGACTGCAAAAGAACTCTGGGATAGCTTGGAACAAAGATTTGGAAAATCAAATGGTGCCAAGCTATACCATCTGTAAAAGAAACTTTCAGGATTAGTACAGGGAAATAGTGACATTGCAGCCTATTTTACTAAGCTTAAACGATTGTGGGATGAATTGGATGCTTTAAATGTTGTCATATGCTGCTCATGTGTGTGTAATTGTGAAGGAAAGGCAAAATTAACTAAGTCACTTGAGGATCAAATATTAATTCAATTTCTAATGGGATTAAATGACATCTATGCACAGGCAAGAGGAAAGATACTTATGATGAATCATTTTCCTAGCATAGATGTAGCATATTCACTACTTCTACAGGATGAGAAACAAAGAGAGGTTTATGGAAATGCAAGCTTCAGTGCAGATTCACTATCATTCATGGCAACAGGAGATGCAAAACAGCCAAATTCCCAACTCTTAGCTGACTTTGCAGCTTTTATGATGACAGGACGGGGGAGAAATTTTCAGAAATTTAGGAATCCAACACAAAGAGTAGGAACAGGGGGAACAAAACTCAGCAATTCAGGTCAGAGGTTAAGTAAACCACAACAAAAATTTAAGGTAGAGAAAAGGTACAATCCAAATGTATATTGCACTTATTGTGAAAAAACAGCGCACACTCAAGAGGATTGCTACAGAATCATTGGATTTCCAGATGATTTTGAATTCACAAATCAGAAAAATCAGAAAAATCAGATAAAGGCAAGTGCAGTATCAACACATGAAAATCAGGGGGGACAGAATACTGAAAATTACAACAGCAGTTTTGGGCAACAACTTAACAAGGAGCAGGTTGCAGAGATAGTAAACATGTACAAGTAGGCAAAACTGGCACAAGCAGGAAGTTCAGGAATAAATGTTAATGCAGTAGCTGGTACTATTCTAAAATACTCAGGTTCAGTATTCACCACCCTAAAATCTAACACCTAGATCATTGATTCAGGTGCCTCAGAGCATATGTGTTTTGATACCAAGTCTTTCTTATCTATAACTCAACTACCTGTTCCTTTGAACATCAATTTACCTAATTCTTTCAAGGTAATTGTCACTCACATAGGAAGTGTTCCTATTCTGCCAGGTCATATCTTGAACAATGTACTACATGTTCCAGATTTCAAATACAACCTACTATCAGTACATAGGTTTTGTGTTCAGTTCAAATATGATGTCTTACTCACATCTATTGGGTGTGTGTTGTAGGGCCTTTCAATGAGGAGTCCACAAGCTTTTGGTGAAGTTAGAGAGGGAATTTACATATTGGATCCTAGTAGTCTTAAATCTAAAGGTCTATTCAGTAGAAATGTATCTTCTATTCAAAAAGGAAGAAATTCCATTTCAGATTCTGTGTCTTCTCCTGATTCTATCCTCATTAATGTTGTTCCTGATGTAAGACTTTGGCATGTAAGGTTAGGACATGTCCCATTTTCAGCAATGAAACATTTAGATTTTATTCATTGTGACTCAAAGTCTAATTTTATCAGTGATATTTGTCCTAAGGCTAAGCAAACAAGAAAGCCTTTTCCTGTTAACACCATTAAGTCTAGAAATGTTTTTGATCTCATACACATAGACACATGGTCAACTTACAAGTCTAGCACCTATAATGGTTTCAGATATTTCCTTACTATAGTAGATGACTATAGTAGAGGAACATGGACTTTCTTGCTATCCTCTAAGAGCAATGCCTTTCCTATGCTCAAATCTTTCCTACACATGATTGAGAGATAATTCAATACAAAGATAAAAGTAATAAGGTCTGATAATGCATTGGAATGAGGAAAAGGGACACAAGAAGTAGATTTCCTTGCTTCATAAGGTATTCTACACCAATTGTCTTGTGTGGAAACACCTCAACAGAATGGAATTGTTGAGAGAAAACATAGACATCTCCTAGAAATTGCTAGGGGTCTAATGTTTCGGTCCAGGGTTCCTATGTCATATTGGGGTGAGTCAATTTTAATTGCCACTCACATTCTTAATAGGTTGCCCTCCAGTGTTCTTCAAGGAAAAACACCATATGAGGTCCTATTTCACCACAAACCTAGGTATGATTATTTGAGAAATTTTGGGTGTCTATGTTATGCATCTACCTTGAAACAGGGAAGAGGGAAGTTTAATGAAAGAGCAACAACTTGTATCTTACTTGGGTATCCTCTTGAACAGAAAGGATACAAGTTGTTGGACTTATCCACAAGGAAAGTTTTTGTGTCAAGAGATGTGACATTCCATGAGACATTTCCCTTTTGCAGAAAACAACACAACACACCATCCTATTTTTCTAACTTCACCCTTCATCACAGAACCTACCCATTCAACCACCACATCCTAGGATCAAACACAACCTATTGATCCAGAATACATTACAACAGATGTTTTTCTGCCACAATCACCCGGTCCCACTCATTCTTCCTATCATCATCCAGCTTCCCCACAATCATCAACTCCAACCTCTCCTAGCCTAGAGTTATCACACACCAGAACACCTTCTTCTACACCCCAAGAGCCTGTAGCACTAAGGAGATCAGGAAGAGTGTCCACACAGCCAGTCTACCTAAAGGATTTTGTGTGTAACAGTATTGTGTTCACAGATTTAGCAACAGCTTGTTTTTCTCAACCCTGCCAGCCTACTGAATACTGTTTCTCTTCCCTCTCACCTAATAATCAGCATGTAATGCAGTCATTATCTACATTAACAGAACCTTCTACTTTTAGCCAGGCTTGCCAACATCCAGGATGGATAGAGGCCATGAATGCATAGATTAAAGCTCTGGAAGACAACCACACCTGGGTTGTAGTTGAGTTGCCTAAAGGCAAAAAGGATTTATCTTGTAAATGGGTGTACAAGGTGAAGCACTTATCAGATGGAAGAATTGAAAGACTGAAGGCAAGGTTGGTGGTCAGGGGAGATATTAAGAGAGAAGGAATAGACTACAGTGAGACTTTTTCACCTGTGGTGAAGATGACAATCATAAGGTGTCTACTCACTATTGCAGCCAAAAAAGGTCGGAGTGTTTCTCAGTTATATGTCAACAATGCATTTTTGCATGGAGACTTACAGGAAGAGGTTTATATGAGACTCCCAGCAGGTTTGAATCCTCCTAGCCCTAGACATGTCTGTCTCTTGAAGAAATCCCTATATGGTCTAAAACAAGCATCCAGGCAATGGTATGCCAGGCTAGCAGGAGCTCTAAGCTTTAAAGGATATTCATCATCACTGAACGATTATTCTTTATTCTTTAAACTCATAGGAGGACTTATATCTATCCTAGCTGTTTATGTTGATGATATATTAATCACAGGTGATGATTTAGAGGAAATTCATGGCATAAAGTTTTTTTTAGATGCTGAGTTCAAGGTCAAAAACTTGGGAAGTATACATTATTTTCTAGGTATGGATATTTTGAGAGAGAATGCAGGATTTATAGTAAGTCAAAGGAAATTCACCTTAGATATGTTGAAGGAGTTTGATGTCTCTCATTTGCCTCGAGTTACTTCTCCTTTGGATCCTACTTCCAAGCTCTGAGCTGATGATGGAGAATACCTGCAAAATCCAACAGTGTTTCGTCATCTAGTAGGAAAACTAAACTATTTGACAAATACTAGGCCAGACCTTTCTTTTTGTTGTACTTACCCTCAGTCAGTATATGCAGAGTCCATGTGTGTCCCATATCTGTGCTGCTTTATGCGTTCTCAAGTATCTCAGTTCCAATCCGGGACAGGGGATTATTCTCTCAGCCGAGGCATCATTTTCTCTACATACTTTTTGTGATGCCGATTGGGCTTCCTGCAAAGATTCAAGAAGATCTATTAGTGGATTTTTTATTACTCTAGGAGGAGCTCCCATCTCCTGGAAATCAAAGAAACAAGCTTCAATTTATTTATCATCTGCATAGGCAGAATATCAATCTATGAGAAGGATTACTGGTGAGCTTACCTGGTTGGTGCGGATTCTTGGGGATCTCTCTACACCCATCACTCTACCTATTCCTCTTCACTCTAATAGTAAGGCAGCAATCCACATCGCCAAAAACCCGATCTTTCATGAACGCACAAAACACGTCGAAATTGACTATCATTTTGTGCATCAACAGTTCCTCTCCGGCGTCATCACTCTCTCTTTTGTTCCCTCCAAATCTCAACTTGCAGACATTTTTACAAAACCGCTTTCTGGGGTTTTTCATCGAGAAATTCTGGGCAAGTTAGGAGTCACCAAGTTCCCCTCCAATTTGAGGGGGGATGTTGAGAAGAAACCCTCTCATAAATCTCACACTCATGGTGATTTAATTGCAGATGAAGAAGAAGATGATGTGAGGAAGAAGAAGAAGATAACCTAAGGATTTCTCCGACCAAAGTTTGGTCTTCGATATAACCTAAGGTTATATTTGGTCGGTCAATTTTGATGAGCCACGTGGAAGATTTCAAGTGGAGGATCTCAATTATTGATTGATCAAATACAGGCCATCTGATCAAAAGGTGTGTAGAAGCTTCTCTCATGTGCACAACATGTGAGGAAATATAAGTTGGTTACTAAAAGGAATAATGTTGTTACTAGTATGCAAATTAGAATAGGACAAGTGTATAGATTTGTTACTAGTATGCAAATTAGAATAGGACAAGTGTATAGATTTATATTATTCTCTTTTCATTTTTTGGTAATTGTATATATACATGTACATGAAAGTGATGAAATACACAGAAATTTTCCAGAACTTATTCTTCATATTATTACAGTTTTTTAATTTGTAAATCTGGATTTTGCTATGCTCTTGGTATATTTTTTAATTTCTAGGCATTGTTGGCACCACTTGGCAATGAGGATAAAAAAAACGGTGCTACTTTTTTTTAATGTAAATATGAGCATAATCATTATTTTGACTTTATGTTTTAACTGTTTTACTTCTTCACTCTAAATAGCTTATACTTTTCTTTGTTTAACTTACTTTTCAATCTTTTTAGTAAGAAAGTTGTATGTAAATAATTATTTTCTCACAAATTCATCTACATATATTCATATCTCTGTAGGCACTTTGGTTTTTGATTAATGAAAATCGTAATATCCAAATTCCCTTTTGCTCACATATAATATCCTCCTTTTCAATATCACAAGTTGTATTGATCGATATATTAAACAGGAAGATTGTTGGATTGTTTCATGTATTAAAAATTTAAAACTTAAAAGAGGGTGGTTGTATGACAGCTGCAAGAAGTGTTAAAAAAAGGTGGTTAAAACTAGAAAATATTTATCATTGTGCAAACTCAAATATAAAAATAAAGTTTACTCAAAGGTGAGCTAATAACAGAAATTCTATTTTCTTAATCCATCAAAACATATAGTTATATCTCAAATCAAACATGTATTTAGGTACATGCTTCAAGTTAGGGTCATGGACATTACTGGATCAGTTTCACTGTTGTTCTGGGATCGCAAAGCCATTTTCTCATAGGCAAGTCCGAAAACAAATTGAAGGAAGGATTACTTGAGGTATTTTTCTAAATTAAGTTCATATTCATTTTAAAATAATTTTCTATGGCGATATTCTTCTAGAATACTGGCGATGTTGACGAATCTTCCTATCCAGTAGAGTTGAGTAATATTCTTGAAAGAAAATTCATGGTCATTGTCAAAAGTTCGAACATTCAGATGCAAGATGAAGTTTACCCTGTTGTTAGTCTTACAAATGAGGAGCATCTGATAAAAAAATATACTCATGCTCCACATTCAAATGCCTTCCCCGTATGTGATTGTTGCTCACAAACATCATAACATATTTAAGTTGTAGATTTACGTTAATTTCATATTTAAGTCTTTTTTCAAGGCTTAATTTTTTATATATATTTGTTAGGACCCTGACTTCAATACTATTCAAAGCGTAGATTAAGAGAATGAATGTGAGGTAAATACTTTGCTAACTTTTAATTTGTCCTTTATAATGATACTTATTTTACTTATATATGTAGGTGGATATATTTGACAATAAAATTTTAGATAAACACGGATTCATCGAAGGATTCACTAAAGAACTTGATTACTAGAATTCAAGGGTTTATATTTAGTAGCAAGTAAAACATATATGGTGTTAAAAAAATTTAATAAACTGCATTGATATTTGTATCACAAGATTGTGTTTTGTGTGTAAATCATGAAATGTTAAAACTCAGTTAATACACCATAAAATACTTTACTCACTTGGATGAAACTTTTTGATAAAACTGCAAATTTATTTTGTAATTGATCCATTTTTTTCTAATCATAGTAGAACAAAGAAAATCATTATTTGAGCTTAATTTGTTCTGCTTAAATGTAAAAATAGTGGCTAAATGACTGTCCATGCATGAATAAAAATTAAGCATCTGCATGGTAATTTTGTTTATTCCTATAGAAAACTACAAACGAAATGACATGATGGCTCCATTGAAGACGTATGACAAGAGGAAAAGATTCACAAATAAGGCATTACTAGATGACGATCTGAGTTATTAACTCTTGAGCAACAGGTTTGCAAAGTGGTTAAAAAAGAAAAAAAATTCATGATTGGATGCAGTGAAGTGAATTTACCTATTTGATTATAGATTTTCTTAGTCAAGTAGGTTTTGGGAGGAAATAGTTTTATTATTTGGGCAAATTCTGAATTGTAGTATAAGAATGTAAGTATTGATCCAGATTTTTTTTAAAGAATATGTACTTTAATCGTTAGTTACTTGACTCCTTCTGTTAGGGATAGATTTATGAAACATTAGTTGTTTGAACTAATCGAATTTTTAAACTTAATGCTCATTCAAGCTTTATCCCTTTTCACCTGCTATTTACAACTATATCCATGCTTGAATTAATTAAGGAAGTTAGTGTACTTTTTCCGCTGCAATTTTATTGCTGTTGAAAGTTGGATTATATTTGGTTGGACTGTTTGACAAGGAATGTGTCATGGAGATTCTATTGTTGTTACTCTATACCCTTTTATGACTATGACAAAGAAATATTTTGAAATGGTTCAATTTATAGAATTGGTGGAAACTTCTCCATTTATGATTCTAACTAGAGGAAGCCAAAAATATAAAAATCTCACCAAGTCTTGATGAACTTTTTTCCATCACTATTTCTTAGTTATAATTTATCCTTCATGAAACATATTTGACAGTTTGAGATAAATATTTAGAGGAATAAATTTCAGCAACTTTATTTGCCATTATGTGTCTTTCAGAAGTAGAATATAATTTTTTTTTTTAATATTCAATTTGGTAATTATACATTGTGACGAATTAAAGCTTAATTTAGTTCTTTATTCTTCACTTAGGATTTTCCTGATATTCTGTTTGCCAACTGATGTTAATAAGGAAGCAAATATTTTACCAAGCCTACAACAGTATTTGATCATGTACAATTGTTATGTACAATCTTTTATATGTTATGTTTTATCAAGGGGTAATATGGCACAAGCATTGACTTCCCAATATTCTATCATACTTTTTTGTGGACTAAAAAAGGTTCACTCCCCTTTCAGGTGTGTAATGATATTTAAAACAATATGATTTCTAAATTTTGTGCTTAAAGAAGGAATCAATTAATAGTTGGTACTACTAAACGAAGAACAAATCTCTCTGTATCAATGAATTCCAAATAACATAAAATTATTTTGTACTAATATCAATCATAAAGTATTGAAATTTATAATGCATAACCTCCAACATTACTCTTACGGTCAAAAATCACAAGATGTTTTGCCTTTAAAAGGTTCACCTATAGTTTGTCATATAACTAAAGCTTCATAACCATTACAATTTGCTACTTGATGAGTAATTTTACAAATCACCTATTGTCACTCAACAATAATAATTCATTCAGTTTTTACGTGGAAATTTGAAATTGTAGAATTCCATAGTCGCACACAGTACGAAATGTCTTATTGGCATTATATCACATATATCACAAGCATCATATTAAAAATAAATTTACACCAAAAATCGCAATTAACAAAATAGATGCAAAAAATTCTCTATGGGACTTATTGTCACGCCCCAAAATCCCACCACCGGACCGTGATGGCGTCTAACGTTGAACCCGCTAGACAAGCCAACGTACATAGATAAACTAGCATAAAAATCTCAATTTCACAGAATAAGCTAAAATAATTTGCAATCAATCAGCGGAATAAATACGGTCTCAAGCTAAATAAGGATAATATAATACCACAATGAGTAAACTTTCCCAAAACCTGGAGTCACAAACTCACGAACTGTCTACAAGAGTGCTAAATACAAGTCTGAAAGGAAACACATGTCTGCCTCTGAAACTAGAGGAAAAAATAAGACAGAATCGAAGACAATGGGGATGGAAGAGACGCCAAGGCCCACGAACGCCAGCGGGTATACCTTGAATACTCTATGATAAGATGGAAGACACTCCCACTAATGATGTCCTCCGGGTCCGACTGCGTAATCTGCACAACATAAAGAAGTGCAGGTGTAGCATCAGTACAACCGACCATATGTATTGAGTAAGTTCCGAGCCTAACCTCGGCGAAGTAGTGACGAGGCTAAGACACGACAACAAAATGTACATGTGATGTCCAATAATATAGCAGAAACTAAACAAGAATACAATTATGGGGAGAACATGTTGGGGGTAAGAGATAGCAAATACTGAAATGACATAAACGAAAACAACAGTCTGAAATATCTGAAAATGATCACGGAAAATGACAACACAGATTAAACAGTGAAAGATGTGGCACGGCATGTCCCATCGTGCATAATAACAATGTAAAACACGGCACGGAATGTCCCCTCGTTCATAATCAACATAAACACGGCACGGAATGTCCCCTCGTGCATAATAACAATATAAACATGGCACGGAATGTCCCCTCGTGCATAATAACAATATAAACATGGCACGGAATGTCCCCTCGTTCATAATAACAATATAAACATGGCACGGCATCACCCTTCGTGCTTTAACACTCTTCCTTGCCCAAACAGCAATCACAAATAAGGGAAAGAAAATAAACAGAGTAAAAATAAAAATCCCGGCAAGGGAACATCAATTAAACAATCAAATCTCGGCAAGGGAACATCAATTAAACAATCAAATCCCGGCAAGGGAACTACACAATGATGACCCGACAAGGGTATATTTCAACAACTCTTTCTCTTTCTTTCACTTTCACTTCAATGATTTTATTCTATTACTTGAGCCAATGCTCCAAAGGATGTAATTATCTCATATATCTTCATTATGCGTTTTCACAATTTGAGCCAATGCTCCAAAGATGTAATGACCTCATATATCTTCATTATTCGTTTTCACAATTTGTGCCAATGCTCCAAAGATGTAATTACCTCATATATCTTCATTATTCGTTTTCACAATTTGAGCCAATGCTCCAAAGATGTTTAAAGATTTCAATTTCCTTCACATGCCCATTTACATCATATAGAGATTATCAATTAAGCATAAAAATTACAACAAAATCGGAATAGTCACAATATAGGGACTCACGGTCATGCTAGACACCAATGTATAGATACTCGTCACCATGCCTATACATCGTATTTGACAATTAGCAAATAGCAAATAATACTCGACTCCTATTCCCTCAATCTAAGGTTAGGCCAAACACTTACCTCGGGTCCAAAGTATAGCAATCAACCCTCTAACACCCCCTTTCCTTTAGAATTCAACTCCGGAATGATATTATCTAGACATAATCAGCTCAAGTATATCAATAAGGATTCAATGATTCAATTACATGGCCTAATTATCCATCTCCTAGCATTCCTCCAAAATTATCAAAATTCGACCCCGGGCCCGCTTGGTCCAAACATAAGGCTCGGACCAAGCCATGTCACCCATTCACCCACGAGCCCGAATATATAATTTGTTTTCAAGTTCGACCCCAAAACGAGGTCTTAATCAAGAAAAATTCAAAAGGGCCTAACTCTACCCAAATTCCAGATTTTCTACTCTAATTTGCATGTTTTAGGCTTAGGAATTCATTAATTATAGATGAAAAATGAAGGAAATGAGTTAAAATTTACTAACCCAAGAAGGTTTGGTGAAGGATGGCTTCAAGGGATGCCGTAGCTACTGGTTCTGAAAATATTTATATACCACTGGGCAAAATTGTACATCGCGATCGCGGGAATGGGTTTGCGATCACGGAGAGTCTGATTCCTTCACTCTGCGATCGCGGCTTAAAGAATGCGATCGCGAAGAATACCTAGCCAGCCCCCGCCCAGACCCCCTATGCCTCTATGCGATCGCGAACTGTGCTATGTGATCGCATAGAGGAACCGACCTGCTCCTACACCTAACTCTATGCGATCGCAGGGGAACCTACACGATCACATAGAGCAAATAGTAAAACACTAGCAATAGCTAAAAAAAAACAGATTTTCCATGTTTTTACACCCCGCTAACTACCCGAAACTCACCCGAACCCTCGGGTCTCAAAACCAAAAACACACACGACTCCCAAATCATCCTACGGACTTATTCAAACATTCAAAACACCAATATAACATCATATACATCGAATTAAACCTCAAAATCCATGAATTCTATCAAATTTCATAAAATATCAAATTTCCCATTTCAAGTCTGAAACACGCCAAACGAAACGCGTTTTCAATCAAACTTTACCGAAAGTGCTTAAACCATATATAAGACCTGTACCGGGCGCCGTAACCAAAATACGGTCCCGATACCATCACTTTCTAATCAGATTTTATTTTCAATTTCCTTAAATATTTTCAGAAAACAGTTTCACTCAAAAATTCATTTCTCGGGCTTGGGACCTCGGAATTTGATTCCGGACATACGCCTAAGTCCCATATTTTCCTACGGACCCTCCGGGACTTTCAAATCACGAGTTCGCATCCGTTTACCCAAAATGTTGACGGCAATCAAATTTATTCATTTTAATATCAAGTCTTAGCATTTATTTTTCACAGAATTTCATATTTAAGTTGTCCGGCTACGCATCCGGACTGCACACGCAAATTGAAGCAACTACAAATGAGGTTTTGAAGGACTCGGAAGTACGGAATGGGTAATAAAATAGGTGATGACCCTTTGGGTTGTCACACTTATATTAAAATAAATATTAATTAACTAAAATGGCATTAAAATACAAATATCCTATTTTATTTTAACAAAAAAAAAGAGGCGCAATATATTTCCTTTGCGAAAAAAGGCGTAGTATATTATCAACTACACTTTCTTCAACAGGCGGCTTTACAACTTCTCACGCCAAAATTCAATTTCTATGCAGTTTGATATGGAAGAAGAGAAGAAACTGCAAGAAAAAATAATATATGCACACGGAAGCAAAAACGGCCTAAATACTCTTCGAATAACAATGGTATAAACTTTTACCACTATTTATAGATATGAAATATAAAATCATATACTATTGCTCTTAAAGTTACGAACAATTAAAATTGATGATCAACACATACGAGAAGAGATAAATATGATTGTTATGCACTCTCATTATTCTACTGCAGTTGTCCTATGTGTGTTTTTTTTTGGCGTAAATTAGATTTACCTTCTTTTAACTTGATTATGTCCTTGAGTTTGTTTAACATACATATGTTAATTTTGCTTTGGATAATAAGTTAAGTTAATTTTTATGTGTTCTACTGCAATTATTGTTTGCGATACAATATGGACGTTTCCTTAGAAACCATCCAATTAAATTTCTGTTACCTTGATCATCTTGCTTTTGGTCATTCTTCACCAGTAGAGTTCCTTTCTGAGCTGGTCTTTTAATTACTTTCATCAACATTTTTGGCCATCCTTGCTGAAGTACCAATTTTCTTGGTTGAGTTCAACACAACATCTATGAATGTGAATTTTGTACCTTTTTCTTAAGCAGACAAAGTACCTCAATCAGGTTCACAAGTAGTAAAATATTATTCTGTATATTTCTTTTTTGCATGCTCCTCATAAATTTGTGAAGATATTGTCAGTTAATACCATGCCTCAGTATGAGTCATGGACAAAGAGTTTGGGTGCCAATTCAAGTAGTTGGTCAAATATTTGTATACCAAATATTTCATGAAACCAATAAACTTGCTTTTCTACTAATTATTCTCTTTACTGCTTTGATAAGGGTTGCGGCAAATTGTCGATAAATTATGGCTTCTTCAAAATATTCAAATACATTCTATTTTATGTGTATCTAAACTCAAAAAATGTCATACTCCTCTTACCTTAATTGTTCATCTGTATATTCTAGATTCGTCAGGTCCACTATACTCTTTGCCTCAAAGGTAGATGCAGCCTTATATAATCAGGGTAATGAGTATGAACCTCTACTTTTAAATTATAATAGGTTTCAAGCTAAAAATATGAACTCATAAAGTTTAAATTCAGGTTTCATCCCTACCTTATCTAAAGCTAATCTTGCTCGCACATGTCAAGATGGTTGGTACCACTAATGCAAGTGCTTATTCAATGGGCATGCTTTGATCTAGCTATTGATACTTGGTAATTCCTTTTGTGATTGATTCTTTCTCAAATTATATATACATGTGGCCTGGAATATTAAATCATAACATGCTCCAGCACCAAGAAAATCGTGATGATCGATGAAGTGCATGATATTTATCGTATACTACATAAGAAACAATAAGTACTCCAGATCAAAATTATAAAAAGATTTTTACATAGCAATTTTGAAGCAATTATTGACAATTTTAACGTTGAAGAATATTTGAACCAGTGATTGGCTTCAAGATATGGCGGCAATCAAGTGAAAGCAGCTGAGGCTGGGAAAGAAGATGCAACACCAGTCACATAACCACAATTAGTCAAATCTCTACGGTCACAGGTTAATTTTTGAGTTACTCCAGCCACTTCCAAGTCAGATGATACTTGTGGGAGACACCCTAATCAAGCAACTTTGTGTGATGACCCAAAAGGTCACCCTGTGAAAATTTAGCAAAAACTGTGTTTCGAGGCCCGAAAGCCTCCGTTAATCTCACTTCGATGTGCATGCACAGTCCGGACGCATAGTCGGGAAGCCTTTATGTGAAAATGTGTTAAACAGTTGAATTTATGATAATTTATTGAATAAAGTTGACTTTGGTCAACATTTTTTGTAAACAGACCCGGACCCGTGAGAAAATATGGGACCTGGGAGTATGCCCGAAATCGAATTCCGAGGTCCCAAGTCCGAGAAATGAATGTTTAAAGGAAATTATTTTCTGAAAATAATAAAGACTTGTGAAAATGAACTTTGATGTGAGATATGTGTTACCGAGCCCGTATTATGGTTCGGGAGCCCGGAACAGGTTTAATATGTGTTATGTGAGTTATCTGTAAAATTTGGTAAGAAACGGACTTGGTTTGACGTGTTTCGGATCAAAAATGAAAATTTTGATAGTTTATGAAGTTTGAGGAAATTCCATGGATTTTTTGAGTTTAATTCATTGCTTTTGATGTTATTTTGGTGGTTTAATTACTCGAATAAGTTTGTAGGATGATTTTGAAGTCATGTGTATATTTGGTTTTGAGCCCCGAGGGCTCGGGTTAGTTTCGGGTAGGTGTCGGGGTGCTAAAGGGTTGAAAAATCTGGTGTAAATAGGTTGTTGCTGGTGTCTGATGCTTTGTTCTATGTGATCGCGTAGGGTTAGCTGCGATCGTATAGCTTTAAGTGGGGGGGTCAGTTTCCTCTATGCGATCGCATAGAGCTGTCTGGGATCGCATAGGGGTATAGGAGGTCCGGGTGGGGGGCTGGCTAGGTACCCTGTGCGATCGCATAGACTCGTTCGCGATCGCATGGGGAGGGGTCCCTTGAGTTGTGCGATCGCAGGCCCCTGTTAGCGATCGCGGTGCATTAGAAGCAGACCTCTATGCGATCGCAGCCCTCTCTTCGCGATCGCATAGGCTTATTTTGTCCAGTCATTTTAAAGCCTTAAAACAGAATACCCATTATGGGATTTTCATATCTTTCACCATTTTTTTCTTCTCCACTCTTCTTGGGCGATTCTTAGGAGACCATTCCTCCATAGCTTCATAGGTAAGTGTTCTTAACTCTAATTTCTTCCATTTTCCTTCATCAATCGCTATATTCAAGGTCTAAAAACATGAAATCAAAGGTAGAAATTGGGGGTTTTGGGTAGAGTTAGGGCTTTTGGAATTTTTAAAAAATTGTATATTAGGGTTCGTGGGGGAATGGGTTATCGGGTTTTGGTCCGAACCTCGAGTTTGGACCAAGAGGGCCCGGGGTCGAATTTTGGTATTTTTGGAAGAATTATGGAAAATGTATAATTAGGCTTTGGGACTGAGTTATTGAATAATTATTGATGTTATTAAGTCAATTATGTCTAGATATTATCGTTTCGGAGTCGGATTCAAGAGGAAAGGCCGTGATTGAGGCTNGTGTTTTGATATTCTCTGTGTCGTGAATTATTGGGAACCTTGGAAGTGGTATCTTGAGGTTATTTCATGACGTAGAAAATTATTTATTATGTGTTCGGCCGAGGGTTTTACTGTTGACATTATAATTCTGAGTGAGATTGATTATAGCTGAGTCCCTTGCAGGGACAATAGACTTTTGCTGATGATTTCCATACACTTGAAATGTCGTATTATCAATATTTCATATTAATTGTTGATTTTATATTTATTTATGCACGAGGGAACATTCAATGCCGAGTGATTATTATTTATGCACGAGGGGACATTCCGTGTCGAGTAATTATTATTTATGCACAAGGGGTCATTCTGTGCCCCGTGATTTTGAGGCTATGCACGAGAGGACATGTCGTGCCTTCTCCTGTCTATTTTACTTGTTTCGAGTTGTTACTTCCTGTTTTACTACTACATTCCCGTTAGATGATTCTACTGTTTTAGCAATTGTTGCCCCCTTTTTATCCCTAGCATGTTCTTCCCCGTAACTGTATTCCTTGTTTATTTCCTGCTATACTATTGAACTGCACAGGTACAATTTGTTGTCGTGTCCTAGCCTCGTCACTACTTCGCCGAGGTTAGTCTCGGCACTTACTCAGTACATGTGGTCGGTTGTACTGATGTTACACCTGCACTTCTTTATGTTGTGCAAATTACGCAGTCGGACCTAGTGGACATCGTTAGGGGAGTGTACTTCAATCCATTTCAGACGACACCGAGGTAGTTCCGCAGACGTTCGTGGATCTCAGCGTCACTGTCTATCTTTCATTCTGTCATCTATGTGTTTCCAGACAGATATATCATTTTATTTCAAACTGTTTTTTTTTAGCCAAATCTTAGACTGGTTCGTGAGGTTGTGACTCCATTTCTGGGTTTTGTACTTAAAGAGATTTCTTCGTTATTAGCTATTGTTATTTAGATTTTGTTAATGCTTCCGCACTTTATCTCAATTATCTAGTCAGTGTTTGTTACTTTCACTTGTTAATAAATCAATTCAGTTAACACGTTGACTTGTCTAGCGGGTGCAACGTTAGGCGCCATCACGGCCTGAAAGTGAAATTTCGGGTCGTGACACTTTGCTACGCAAACATCAAATAGAGAAACCAAAAAAAAATAATTAAATTCAATGCAATCATGGAGGATTTATCAGTTCAAGCTGCAAATTGACTGATGAATACAAACATGACATGTAATGTAAGCCTGCTAATAATTTTTTAGAAACAATTGAAACAACTTCATCTATTTGTGTTTTGGTTTAATTCTTTTGAATACAATCGCTAAACTTTGACTACAATATATCTCATCTCTGCTCATTTTCCCTTAGAACTAATCTGCATCGCGCGGGCACGTATACTAATATTTTTTAAAAGCACGCCTAGTCGCCTACTCTGAGTAAAATAATTGAAGGATAAACTTACAAATAGATTCTTTGAGATGCATGCTAGTATAATTGTAAAGGATGACATTATTTATTTATTTTGATAAAAAGACAATATGTCTTTTATCTTATGTGAATGTCTGATTTAATTAATTAGATGTATATCAATTTATAAATTAATTAATCACATTATAAAATATATTCAACAACCTAAATATGCATAAATTTCATGAATCGCTTAATGTACAATATTACGAGTTAATTAACTAGATGCAATTCACCTTAAGTGTTTAGCAAATAGATAATATTAAAACAATGAAGTAAATATAATATCTATTTATGGATTTACTATACTTTGCATTTTGAGTACATCCGAGAACGGGAAGCACGATACGGGGGACTTGACAGGGGTTTACGTTTCATCTCTGAGTGTCGTCTTTCGAAAGCAACTCCGTGTGATAGTACCTCGCAAGATAAGAGAAATAAATTAAAATAAAATAAGTTTTAGAAAATTATTTTTGAAAATTGTTTGTAAATGTTTTTATTGTAAAAATATTTTTAAAAAATAGTTTAAAAATATTATAGGAGGCTCGGATGTATTTTTGATTCCGCCTAGACATGCGAACAAGAACCCCATTGATTGCGAATACGATGGCCAACCGTGTCGCCGTCAAAAGGTTATTGGTTTGTCGCGCTCACGTCTTTTTTTTTCCGATGTATATCGTAATCGCCTCTTTTATTTCGACCCCGATTTGGAGGGTCAACTGGCGGGTCGTGGCCTCAATAATTCGTAGATTATTTCATCGGCCTTAGAATAATATTTGTACCATTTCAGTGACCAATCGGACAACAAATATGGACCCAGAGTCAAACGTGTCGAAATTACACCACGGTTCAGCAAGGATAGACAATCCCCAACTTTCAAATTTGTGCATTTCCTCAAGAATACAGTCAAATAAACTAGAATCCAGGCAATATAGTGTGGACAGATGCTTGAAGCAGTGCTTCTCAATATGAGACTCATGGTCAGATAGCTGTATGTGGGAATGATTTCACAACTTTGAGAAAGCTCAATGATTTCCCCGTTGGTACTCCAAACCAAAATGCCATGAAATGTTAAAAATACTTTGATTTTTTTTCAAATGCTTATATTGATTATAGAATAATAATAGTTTCCCCCGTAACAGTTGCCTCCAACTACCCTCGACCACAAATTAGAAATTTGAAAAAAGTATTTTAAAATTAAATTGATAAAATTTTACTTAAGATCAACCATGGCGTAAGAGTAATTGAATGATTTAGCTATATTATCAATTGAAAAAGAATTATTTGAAAAAATTGATTATAAAATAATTATTCATACTTTTGCATCTTAAAAAATAAGAAATATATATATATATATATATATATCTTAGGAAAATAGTTAAGGGCTTCTTATGGAAGTTGAGCTTTAGGCTCCCAAAATTATTGAGCTGCCCCTGGTACTGAGGTGGCAAAGAAAATGTATTTCACTCGAGGAGCAACAAAAACTGTTAATAATTTATTTTTAGCCGTTTCTTTTAATAAATATTACTACAATTTTTTTTCCTTTTTATTTTAACTTTTCTTTCTTTTCCTTTTTATTTTCATTTTCTCTCTCCTCTTTCAACACCATTGCCGGCGGCTGCTCCAATCAGACTTCAATAAACAGAAGTCTGAACCCCAAACCGAAATATGTATAAAAAAAAAAAAAACTCCATTACTGGTGGAAAGAAATTCCATTAAAGGACTGAAAAAGAAAGAAAATAGTGAAAAGCAAAGAAGAAGCTAATCTGCCTTTCTGCTATTTGGATGACAACGGCGGAAGTAGCATATGCTGCCAAGGGAATGAAAAAGAAAAAGGAAAGAAGAAAAGAGCAAAAATGCAACATTTTGTGTGCAAATCACCACCTAACATAGATTTTGGTGTGACTTTTCAAGGGGACTAAGAATTGGTGTGTAGTTCAAACTTCAAAAATATGACTACAACCTGGGAAGATCTATGCCTTTTTCCATAAGTAAAAGGAAAAAGAACAAGTGCACGTATCTAGATGTTTCATATCACTTTCAGATTTTAAAAACCAAAAATGCTAGTCATATTTTACTTGTAATTCAGATGAAGTTGTCAATCATTTTCAGTGTGCTAAAGAATAAAGGTGAAAAGAAAAGAGCTGAAAACTCATTGTATCTTCAAGACTAGGTCCGTCCTTGTTCATAGAATTGTCTAAATGTACTCTATTCATTTCACAAACTTGCAACTACCTAAAGCTAAAAGCCATGAAGTATGAAAGCAAACTTGACTCAAAAGCCGCAGTGTCACAGGAGACCATCTCCGTATCAAGCAACGTGATTCAGCCATCCATGTTCGCACGCATTCCCCAAAGAGTAGGGCATTTTCCTTAGGTTCGAGGACTTTAGGACTACAAAGGGTATGAATATCCTCGCAAGTACTTCGAATCCACACCTGATTCACGTACCAGTGCCAGACGTCCTGTTCGCGCTACCTGTTGGATGTATATCAGGACACAAAACTTAGCCTCAAAAAACACAACCACAAGGAAATTGCAAATGAAAATTAGAGGTTTCATGTGGGGCCGATGAACATAGAGCTTTTGGGAAATATACAGAACCTTTGGTAGTACGATATGCACCTTCTTAGCCACTGTATGAACTTTGGTCATTATTAGTTATTTGGTGGGCTAAATAAGGCAGGCTAAATAAGACAGGGCATGGCGCTGCTTCAGCTCACCGAGGACATGACTTTTGATAGGAGGGTGTGGAGGTCGAGAATTAAGGTATAAGGTTAATAAGTAGTTTATAGTGTTCACCGATAAGCTTAGTAGCATGCATTTCCCTTCGTATTCTTAGATTTTTATTACGGTGTGTGGTTTTGTTCGCCTCTGGTATTGTATTCTATGTTGCTATTATTGGATACTATTTATCCTTTATTAGGGTATGTGATTTAATTTTTTTTTTTTTTCCTCTTCTTCTATCTTTCTTCCTTCCTTGCTTCCCTCTTCCTGAGCCAAGGGTCTATTGGAAACAGCCTCTACCTGCATTAGGTAGGACCCCAGATGTTGGGATCAAACTGGGTTTGTTGTTGGTGGTGGTGGTGGGGGGCTAAATAAGGAAACACAACATCATCTGTTTCCCTATGGGTTGTGGATCTGAAAGTTGCTTATCAGTATAGCATTAAACTCCATTTATTCTGTTTCCCTTTTACGAGCGAATAGTTTTAGCCTCTATGGTGGCCAAATTATCTCTCACTTCCCTTTCTCCCCCTTCTCATGTTTCCCACTTCAAATCTCCTCCTTTTGTCCCTTTCTGGTGTTTACTCAATGTCTAACGACCTTATTGTTGCGCAATTTAATGCAAAAAAATTTCATTCTTAATAGGTGGTGTTAAAAATCTCGTGAAGAAAAATTTAAAGATTATACAATACATTTAGGTCAATGGCGCCTCTTCACAAAGGTTCAATTCTTACTGCCTTCACTTCATGAACTGAATCATAAGCTGGAATCCTTACGTTGATCCCAGTTCCCTTAAATCTCATGAACCAAACAAATGAGTGATACACTAGTAAAAACCAGTAATTGCAGTGACCCCTATCCCTTTGTATCACAACTCATTTTGTGCAAGCTGCACTGCATATTATTGGATAAATAATTTTGATATAGAAACAATATTATTGCAGTAACTGACCTCACAAATACCATAAGGCTCTAGTAGCCGCTGCAAAGCAACCATCTTATGCAAATCTCCTGTAAGCTGGAAAAAGCAAAGAAAGTAATAGTTCATTATAATGGCCAAGAGAAGCTTCATCCAACATTAGATAAAAGTGAAGGTCTGCCTGGTTGGTTTCATTAACTGCAATTGAAGTGCAAAAAGAGCTCTCATCCAAACTTTTTCTTCTTCAGGACAAAGTTTAAGAGTGCTACTCTGTACAACATAAAGAACCAAGAAACTGATCCATCATCTTATATTTGATCCACAATCACCCACGGTAGCCAGAGGGACCAAATTGGAAATGGTGAATGATTGCATGTTCATAAAAGCATTAGTTGGTCCATGTCAACTTTATTGAAGTGCAAAACCTTATATAATGATCAAGCATCAGCCATGAATGATGTATGCACGTCCTGTTAAACTAACAAGGTGGGGGAAATGTAGGATGAGGCATATTTGAGAGACCAAAACGAAAGATCAGAAATTTAAAAAATACAGTGTTTCTTGCATACCATACACCCCTTACCAAAGACAACCCTCTAAATCAAGTCCAGAGAGGACAAACCAAAAATACTAGTGTAAACGAATCTTTACCTCAAGAGTTATAGTGTGGTCAGACACATCAACAGCTTTTGCTCTGAAAATGCTGGCAATGTCAAGAACATTGCGGCGTGCTGCAGCATTCGCAGCAATCTTTATCAACATTAGTTCTCTTTCCGCAAATGGGTGGTGAGTAATATCCCGAACCTGAAAGGATGCAATAAATCAAAACCATTTATCACTTTCTGCTCATTTGCATGCAAATTAACATCGCAATCTTAGATCGATAGGATATCCTAACAAGTTATTGCATGGACCTGGACACCAATAGTGGGTTTAAGACAGTAATACGGATTACTTGGCTCTTGGCTTGGGAAACAATTATCTTTATTTGTTTGGTTTTGGTTTGGACAACAAATGTTTGGATCTGGTTCTGGAATTGATTTCTTTTTTTTTTTTTTAAAAACAAAAATACATAGGATTAAGAAGTTTTAGAAAGTCTAGAAAAAAAATGCGCTTGCTCTTTTAAAAAAATTATAAGAATCAACTATGGCATTTTGACTAGAGGAAGTAGGTCAGAAAAGAACCAAAAGATAGTTTCTTGTCGCCTGAGAAACAACTTCAAACCATAGTTGTTTTAAAACTTAGACAAATTGTCCCTTATTAGACATGAATAATTTCAAAATTAAGGGACATGGCATGATAAGGTGCATGCCACTGTATTTCTACATGCACCTTTTGGTTTAGCCCCAATCACACAAAAAGAAGTAGGAGTGAAGGTCATTCAATTGATATATTCTGAAAATAATAGTCATTAAACATCACAATGCATAAAAATCACTCATAATATTAAAAGGAATAACATGCATACCAAATCTAAAGCATACACATTAAGCTCATAATATGAAGGATTACATACAAATCAACTGTTAAATAAATCCATGAGCAGTTCAATACTTGAGAAAAATTTTCTGGAGGCCACACCAAAAAGAGGAAAAAGAAAAAGAAAACACTGCAGTGCTTAACCAGGTGAACATAATAATCTATAAAATTCATACTCAATTTGGAAAACTGTTTTCCTATATTAAACATATTCTGTCACAATTTTGTGGAAAAAAACATGACCAATAAAAGATCACCATTCTTACACCACCGCACTTCCCTGCCTCTCAGGAAATTCTATAGTTGACAGCAATGTTTAAATTGAAACAGTACAAAATCTTCCACAAGATTGGATGATGAGCAAGCACTCATGATAGATGACTACTTACCTCATGAATATCAACCAACTTATATAGTTGCTGCACCAACTTGCTAACTGACTCATCTGTGCCAGGAACAACCGTTGTAATACGAGAAAGCCCCTCAACTTCAGCATGTCCAACAGCTAAACTCTGGAGAGGATAATTCAATATATTTAAGTACAACAAAAAAAACTACAAATGAAAGACAAAAGGACGAGGAAACTTGGGTTTTGTTAAAAGAAGTGCAAATATTTGAACATACTTGGATGTTATACCCTCGTCGAGCAAAAACTCCGGTGACTATGTTGAGAACTCCAGGAGTGTCATTCACAAGCATTGACAAAGTATGTGAGCGAAGCCCACTTGTCTGGAAGGATTAAGCCAAGGGCTAACTTTAGCATCACTTGTAAGCAGTTTTCAATTTAATGGACTAATAGTCAAGACATGATATTCAAGAATGAAAAGATTAGTAAAAGCTGTTCTCAATCTGGAACATCCTTAGAATTTGCAGCATATTATGGGCCATTTCCCTATGGAAATTATTCAAGCAAATATCAAGAAAAAGACAACTGCAACAAAAACTACATCAATAGAAAATGCAATCAGTGAGAAATTAAGGAGGCAAAGCTGTATTTTTTTTTTTTAACAGTCAAATACAAGTTGTACAGATCACATTTCATATATGGTGCTTAAAATCTGATCAACTTATTTTATTTTAGCCCCGTTGGGGTATATTAAAACTTCCCCAGATGCATTTCAGGCCATCCTAGTCTCAGTGGTGGCAAGGATAAAGAGATCATACTACTCCTTCCTTTAGTTCTTTTATTATAGAGAGCAAAAGCAATAAGCCAGCCATATACAATACAAGGAAAATGCAATATAACAAAAGGATGTTCTTTGGTTTTCTAAGAGAAATTCAACGAAGCAGGCAAAATTTATATTTTAGAACAGCCCTTGTAAATTGCACAATTAAGTTCATATCTTTACAGGCTATACAGAAACAATCATGTGATTTCTTTGCAGCTAATTTTAGGCAAGATGGTCTAATTCGATCTACTCAGATGACAGATTCCCTGGAAATGCTGATTAAAAAGGATGTAATGTCAAAACCTTCAAAAATATGAAAAAAATTTCATCTAGAATGGAACAAAGGCACCTTTGAGTAACAGTTAACAATTTCTTACATCTTCATCATTGAGAACACCCCAGTGAGCATCAAGAACTTGACTGACTCCAGAGTTGTCATCTGTCTCAACAGGATAGACATCTCCCTTCATTGGCAAAAAGAAAGTGCATCCAAAGTCAGATACTAAGGCTATTCTTTTAGTTTTTTTTTTTTTTTTTTTTTTTTTNAAGAGTGTTTTTCCATACGAAAAATCTCAAAAGACATTGAAGGCCATGCATCGACGGTATGCACCATGATAGGTTTTAATATCATATTTTGGACCTTGCTCATAGAGGCCCAATTAGATGACCCCCCAATCCATTAGTGAATGACCAAAAATATTATGCTTTAGCTGTTTTAAACCATACAACTAGTTACAAAGATGCATTTTGTGAACCATCTTTTCTCCAAACAATTTATAGTGTATGCTTCCTGTATAAGGGACCATGATGCAATAAAAAGTTACTTAAAAAAAAAGGAAGTTGCTAAGCTCCAATAATTCACAAAAGTACACATAAATCAAACGGATACATTAAATTCCTTTAAAGTTATTGAGCATATTAAGATTCACATCTTGCGATCTTGACTATTTCTTTTGTAAACTTATCACAAACATAAACTGAATTCTAATAATTGAAAGAAAATGAATCATATAATTTTTCATCTCTGAGTAAAATAATTCCCGAGTTGTTGACAAATGACAATTACCAACTAGCAATTGGCTGTGTATGAAGTAACTTGTAAGTTCAGGAAAGAAACAAATTATATATTGCTACAAAGAAACAGGCACAATCCATGTAACTTGCACACCTCAGCCATAGGCATAGATTCTCCATTAGGAGTCCTCTTGGTTGTCCTCGAAATAGTACCAACAGACATTGCACCTTCAAGATCTGGGTATGATGCTGCTGAAAACCGCCAAAAAGGAGCAGATTCCCCCATTTTTTCCCTTCTCAAGGCAATCTATGTTCAAATCAATCATGTGACGGGGATTACTTGAGACACAAATTTAAGAAGCAAATCTAGAAAAGAATATGCAACTCAAAAATTATAATGATTTCCTTTCAAGATACCTTCCCAGTACGAGCAATTTCTCTAATTCCAAATTTACTTAAGTTCCTCTGAACAGCCACCATCTTCCCTGGATCTCCAGTTACCTGTTTAGATGATAAGCATCTGAAAGACTGAATCGACTTTGGCTCAAATGTACTTTAACTGTTCAACCATGTCATGCAGGAAAGTTAAATGCTACTTGCGACTACAAAAAGCATGAGAAAACCACAATTTGTCAGTTCTGAAGCGTGTTTAGCAAAATACAACCTCAACGCTTATTGAGACGACAAATAGGATGTCTTGGTAAAACTGCAGGTATTGCTGCAGTTTACTCAGCCATGAGTAAACACTATTGACATACATTGATACACTAAAGAAATTCATTTGGGAAAAGGCAAAGGAGATTGCATGTTTGGTAGATTAGGTCATGATTTTTCTTTTTCCCTAATTCTGTCTTCAGGTAACTAGAAAACTTAGTTTCATCTTTTTCTTGTTTGGTACAATAATACTATCTTGAGATATAAAATATACGACACATTGTTTTTCATTACTATCTTGAGATATAAGATGTACAAAAACATTGTTTTCCATGATCTGCGTTGATATTAGCCCTCTGTGCATGTCCTGATTTTCACCTCTTTTTGCAGCAGAGTTGAAAGTCTCCACACTCATAGAAGTATGTGGCGCTTAGAGAAGCACTACTACCAACTTCATCAATGGAAATACATGATTGACCACATGACCACCTCTGGATATTATGGCACAACTCACAAGATGTTGGAAAAGCATAAGAGAATCAAAGGACCCCACTGTGATTTCTCCTATATGCCAAAGCCTTGATGGCAGAATTAACCAGTACCCGTACTGCGGATCCAGATACCAGGTGGAATGGTCGAAGTGCAAACTAGCGTGGCGCAGATAACACTACAACAACATACCCAGTATGATCCCACAAGTGGAGTCTGGGGAGGGCGGGGTGTACTTCGATCTTACTCCTACACAAGGTAGAGAGAATGTTTCCAATAGACCTTCGGCTCAAAAAAAGCTGGCCCAGATATTACTATTACTGGAAAAAGAATCCATTGGTAGATATGACAGGAGACTGACATATGATCTAGTAGTCAATGTGAGATGCTTTTTGCTTCATAAGAATGAAAATTACTGCTATCAAATGAAAATCAGTTCCACAAAAATTACCTTGATCATCAGAAACCATTTGGAAAAAAAGAAGGAAAAAGTCAGAACTCTGAGAATGATCTATTTGTTGAAAATACAACAGAAAATAATCTTATCTTAGATGGAGTATAAGATTTTATCTAATCTTATCCCCCTGTTTGTTTTCCTGAACGGTGATTTTATCTAGTTTTATCTTTTAGTTAGAGATTAAATTTTATCTACTAATTTGAGGTAGTCTTTTTCTTTAGTTACAAATACAGCTTTATCTATTCTAGGAGTTCTGACTATTTACCATTCCTACTCTATATAAGACCCTTACATATTGCATTGGGAATAGACTTGAATAATACTGATGAATTGATATTGGTAAATCTCCCTAGCTATTCTCTCTAATTTTTACTCTGTCTCTACTTTTTGTCTCTCTCTCTTTTCTCTCTATTTATTTTTTCTCTTTTCTCTAATTGTACTCTCTCGTTGCTCCTATTTTCTCTATTTTCTCCCTTCTCCCATCTAGCCCGCATTACAAACTCCGTAACATTAGAGTTGTATAATTACCAAATACCAGTGTTTGTATCTATGCAACAAAATACATGTTAGACATTTGGTATCCAGTTCACAAGCATCGAGTTCGAGAAAGAAAAAAAAGATGGATTCTGATCTATGTCATCAAACCTTACCTCAATAGTCAGAGAATGATCAGATATATCCACAATTTTTGCCCTGAAAACGTCCACCAACCACATAACCTAGTAATGATCAAAAGATTTGGACCCATTATAACATAATAGTAACATGGTAATACGGACAATGTTACTCCAATACTCCAATAAGAACCTCCGCGCGGTATTTTGGATCGGCGCTGATTTTAATAAGCATTAATTCACGTTCAACTTGTGGCTCCTTGGATAGATCTTCAACCTGACCATCAACATTTACAGATTAAATCAAAAGTATCAAACACAAAAAGAAAAGTCAAAAAGGAGTGGAAGGAAGAAAAGCATTACTGCATGACCAGCTAAAGCTTGACATTATAAAGGCTCTTTGAGTAATAATTTAAGCTCTTTTATCTAATTCACTTAAACCCAGCTGATCGAATCATGAATTAGTTAAAGTACTAAAGACCGTATTTATAACCATAGCTGAGACCATTTGCATGGTTTTGAGTATTAAACATATCTCAGCCTTCGAACATCATTTTCAGAAAAAGGAGCAATGGCATGCCCATTCAATTGACACAAATCTATAGACCAGAAAAAAGGTTATTCGAACATTAATGACATCACTTTAATTCAGACGCCACATGAGAACAATCCAGCAACCTAGTAATTTATCTAATACTCATTACCAAAAGGGTAGGTTTTGCTAAATCAAAAATTGGTAACACACCGTGCTATGACCTCAATCAAAACATACAAGGAAGATGTTAATTTGGTTGCAAGCTAATTGTATGGAAACTACACATCCAAGAGATTAATACGATTCACCAAACGAGCAGCTATAAATGCATATTCAATTCATTACCCACATATTTTTTAAATTCTCATGTTACAACCAAAGCAGATAATATTTTGTCATGCATCAAACAACCCCTAAATGGTTGACACTACTATTTCTAGTGGGAGGAACCAAGACCTGAGTGCTTAGTCTAACAGCTTATAGATTAAAATACAATATGAAAATCAAAGTAATCACCTTGATCACATTTACAAGCTTTTGTAACTGTTCCATAACTTGCTGCAACACCCTTTCAGTTCCAGAAACAACTATAGTAAAAAGAGCCTTGTCCTTGTTTAGACCAACAGCAAGAGACTCGATGTTGTACCCTCTTCGAGCAAAGACTCCCGCAATACGATTGATCATTCCACTTTCATCACCAACAAACACTTGAATCGTATGGCGCCTAGTCCTGTAATCACATCTCCCATGCATTTACATACACCAGCATAACTTCTTAATACTTATTTTCCCTCCAGTCCATTTTGTGTGATACCATTTGACTGGAGTCTAAGACATGATTTCGACTTATGTTTGTATAAGTAATAGTATAAGGAAAATATTAGACAAATAACAAAAATGAAAAAATATTAACATTGAAATCATTGTATGGAGGTTCAATTTCATTAATTATTATTACTTGTGAAAACAGTAGTTTAAATATCTGACATCTTAAAACAATTTTCAAAAAGATTATCAATATCAGTTGAAAATAGAAAAATTTAACCACGATTTTCTGTTTGTAGTTTCCAATCTTTATAACAGTTTTTTTCTGCTCAGACTTTGACAAATGCAAGTTGAAAAAAAAACTTACTTTTGTCTGATGGAAGAGTCGAAAGTTGTGAGAGAGTCTTCATTTGCATATGTTCCATCAGCTTTGGTGGCAGAAATTACAACTGTTTTGGGCTTTGAAAGCGGAAATTTTGGTTTCAAAGTTGGAAATTGAACAACTTGGGAGAAACCCAAATGGGGAATAGAGGAATTGAGAGAAAGGGAGGGTTTATTTAGAGAGCTATTGAAGGGAGTAGAAACAGCCGCCATTAGCAACAAAGAGTTCCGTTGATTCTAATTTACAGAGGATGAATAGTTTCGTTGATTCTAATTGATGAAAAATGAAAAGATAACTTCCCTTTGTTTAATAGGTGGGGTCACAGTCAACTATACTGTAAAATTTAGGTTAATATTTAAGGGGAAATTTGTTTTTTTTAGGGGAAATAGCAATTTTTATCCTTCAGATATTGCTTTGTTCAGAATTTAGTGCCTATGTTATCCAACTGAATACATTCATCCTTCAATTGATTCAAGTGTGTGATTTTGATCCTTGAAACTATTTAAAGTTTTCACAGGTTCATAATTTATATTTATATCTATATTGTTATAAATAGTATTTTATTTATGGTGAATTTTTATATTTTAAAGAAATTTTAAGGTTTGTTACTTGATGGCTAAGTCACTTTTTTCCTATAAACAGAGGGGTCCTATTACATTGTAATAGATCTCAATCAATAAGAATTCTCTCTCTTTTTTTTCGCTGCAATACTCTTCTTCTCATTTTATTGTTTCATAACACGTTATCAGCACAAGGCTCTAACCAATTAAGTAGAAGCTTTGAAATTGAGCATAATGATTGTCAATTGTTACATGAACTTCCTTCATGATTAAATTCTGGATTTAAGGTAAGTATTTTACTTTATTTTTCTCTTTTAAATTTTTGATTGTAACTCTAATGGAGTTTGAAAGAAATTATAACCACCCAAAGTGATAATTTTTTTATATCTTGCCATGATCAAATTCATATATGATCGTGGGAAAAGAATTGAAAACTCGTCCCATTGAATTTGCTTCATTCTCATTCCCTTAAAAGAATGTGATAGCAGTATGTGATAAATCTGAAAGAAGACAAAATTATTACTATGAATGTATCAATAGATGTGGACATGACAATAGACGAAATTATAATCGTCATCATTGTGGTAATGAAAACAATAAGGATTCTCAAAATAATCATTCTCTATGTGAAAGTAATGTTTGTCATCGATTTGACATGAGATTTTGTAAATCACATATAGATGATTATGGTTCATTCATGATGTGAATGTGACAACATGTGATTTATGAATACATATTCATTCTTGGAAGAATATGAACATGCTAGTGGTAGTGAATATACCACACTCACCTCTAGAAGGAAGTTTGAGATGAAATAAGAAAATCATTTCATTATTATGGCATGAATGGTCATTGATCACGTACATATTGTGATTATGCCAAAATATTATGACAGTGTGATTATTACAGGGCAAAAGTAATAGAAACAACATATCTTGCCTATAATGATTTTGACCGTGACTATAATGGTATAACTTTCTCCTTGAAAGAGACATTCACCATATGGATGTTGATATATATGTGGTAGTACAAAATTAATTGAAAGCTCTAAAAGAGCCAATTATACTACTTTGGAGAAATAAAATTAATTATCAATAAGGTATGGTGTTGTAGTAAGTCTCAAAGAAACTTAAGTGAGTTTCTATATTATTTGCGAAAGCGGTTGGTTATATTGAGACTATAAATAAAGGAAAGATTTAATATCTTCTATTACTACAACTTGTAGTGGGGTAATATGTATGTGAAAAGCTACCGCTTTATTCTCCAGTTTGTACTACACAAACAAAAGAATGCAATAATAAAGTAGAAGTTTATTGATATAAAAACCTATATCATAATAAACTTGAAGTTTATTCATAATTGCACACGTCATGGTGTAATCCTAAGGTTTATCAATATTGATAATTTATCCAATTGGTATAATTGGTTTAGCCATGTTAATTTAAGTATGATGTGCAAAAATAAAAGAGAATTCACATGGGTAAATATTAAAGAACTAGAAAGTTCTGTATGAATTCTCTTATGTTGTTTGTTCTCATTAAATAATAGACCAACTAAAATTGAGATTGAATCCCGTGAATGCTGGATATATCAAAGGTGAATATGGGTCCATTCACCTGCCATGTATATCACATAAGATGCATCTATGAGATTGTTACATGTGCGACTATTTATTAACCCGCAACCTGGTGGTTGCGAGGTAACTTGCTCAATAATTTAATTTAGAGCATAATTTTCAGATTTTCTATTCAAGACAGTCCATCTTGATAAGTTGGTTTACATTGTAGTTGGTTTAGCAAAATGATTTATTGAATGCCTCCACTTAATAGTTAAACTATTGTTTATAAGAACAAAGTTATCTATATCAGTTTGATATACGTTGTATACGAAAGTATATTACATGCTCCCCTCAAGAGTGGTTCAGGATCAAGAACCAAATAATTTTATCTTATTATTATTAATGTGCGGTGTATATTTTGATTAATACCATAACGCACAAAGATGGGCTTTCAAAATTGAGAAAGAAAGTTAATTTTTCTAACATGAGGGGGAGACAAGATAAACAGTTGAGAAAAAGTTACGTGGGAAGAATTATTATTTGTACATCTAGATCCTCGAATAAGATAATATGAACTTGAAGTTCATAAAAGATAATTCATCTGCAATATATTGCAAAGCATGTCAGACGCATTTGCTGACCCAAAGAAAGTAACTATATTCTCACTGAAAATGCTCATATTCGAATAAGTCCTAGAAGGATAAAGTCTATGGTACGCTTAAAGCATATAGATAAATCGGTTTCAAATAGAATTCTTGATAAAGAAGATGAGCAAATTATCAAAATGATCATAATAAGGAGGCATGTGATCTAGAATATCACATGACATAATACTTCATAAATCTCAAGGGAGGTTCAGGTACCTGAAAATATGAATGAAGAGATCTCTACGTTACGTCTTTATGAACAAAATATTGGAACCAATATAAAATATTCGTCGTCGACATCTATGATATAGTTAAGTATAGATGAGGATCATAGGTGTGTTGATTACAGACACAAAAAAAATATTGGCCAAATACAAGAGACACAATTCGAATAGAATTGGTTTCATACGAAAGACATGTAGTTTTGGACTTGCAGTTCAAACACTTGAAAGTATAAAGTCAATGGTGTGTGAAATTGCCTTTATCTATCTTATATGTAGAGAATGACATAAAAAACTTGATATGCATCTAAAGTACATTCATATGACTTATATGATTTAACTTATATGACAATCCCTGAAGGATTTAAATTGCTTAAAGCATATAGAATTCTTGGTCATGAAGTACGACATCCTAAGTGTAATTTGTGCACATTTGTATCTTGCTATAACTATAAGCATGATAATATGATAGCGAGTATTTTCAAGGTGCTACATATTCATTGGATTTAATATGGCTGATTTATTCACCAAATCTCTGCCGACGTCAATCTTCAAGAAGCTAGTGCACAAGATTGGGATGCGAAGGCTCAAAGATGTGAATTGATACTCCCATCAAGGGGAGTTAATACGCATTGTACTCTTTTTTTCTACAAGGCTTTGTCCCACTGGGTTTTCCTTGCAAGGTTTTTAACGATTGTTAGATATATGTACTCTTTTTCCTTCACTAGAATTTTTTTTCACTGGATTTTATTTTAGTTAAGGTTTTAACGAGGCACATTATCTGTTGAATAGACATTCAAGGGGGATTGTTATAAATAGTATTTTATTTATGGTGAATGTATATATTTTAGAGAGATTTTAGGGTTTGTTATTTGGTGGCCAAGTCACTTTTTCCCTATAAATAGAGGGGTTCTATTCCATTGTAATAGATCTCAATCAATAAGAATTCTCTCTCTCTTTTTCTCTGCAATTCTCTTTTTCTCCTTTTATTAGAATATACTTATTAGATAACATATACTTATATATATTAGAATATATGTTTATTGTAATAATATGAATGCCAAAATACAAAATGTTGAGTGACAAAAATATTTCAAGAACTTTTAGCCAATTTTTATGCCCTTTGAGTCTAAATTATGTCATGCCACCAGGTCGTGATGGCACCTAATTCAATCCTTTAGGCAAATCAACCAACATAAAACACAACCCAAATGGAATATCATCAACTAAAATGCGAAATTTAATACAAACTACCTCAAGAACTGGTGTCACAAGTCATGAGCAACTAAGAATGGAATACAGTACTGATATGAAGAAAATACAACACCTGTTTGAATATACACAGATAGAAATACAAGATTTTAGGCTACTGTGAATGAATGAAAACTAATAACTGAAATGCTGATATATCTTCAATGCTCACTTTTGAATTCCATAACAACTTAGCTCCAAAATATGCTCACAAGGTGCAGAAGTGTAGTATGAGTATAATTGAGCCCATGTACTCCATGAGTGTCAAGGCTAACCTCAAGGAAGTAGTGGCTATATTTTAGTCATAAGATACTAACTTTATGTAATTTGTACTGTTCATAAGCATATACAATAACATAGAAACAACCAAGAAAAGGCAGGTATCAATAATAAGGTACACAATCAAAGAAAAAGATAATTAACATGTTTTTTCAGGTAACAAGATCAAAGCATAAGGAAATGCACCAGCTCTGCATGTAAATAAGATAAGCAACAAGTAGCATTGATTTAAATGCTTCTACAAGAGTCCTAGGATGTCTATGCATGATAAAAACTTAACCTTAACATTAACTTATACATCCAAGTGTCCAACATCTTGCTAATAAGTCTCATGCATGTGTATAATGTAACATATGCATTTGTAGATGATATAAATGAATATTTCTACATGAGTCTAGAATATCCATGCATGATAAATACTCAAGCTTTACAACAAGTAACACCTCTTCGGTGTCTAATAATATTGTGCATTTACGCCCTAATGTAGTATGGGTAATCACGTGACTCTAAAGAGATGAATCAGAATTTCATGTGCCCGAGCATTATATCTCCAAAATCAATCATAAATATTTTAGAAATCAATCATCAAGCCGCACAAAATAAATCATCATTCCATAATCATAACAACCGCACAGAATATCTCATCGTGCCATAATAATATTAATGATAGATGCTAACCTCAGTCTATATTAAAAGAACCATATGAAGTGATGTATGCATATATATATATATATATATATATATGGATAAGTATATAATGTATGACTATGACCACAATATGTAATCCAACATACAAGTAGCCCATCACGTCCAAATACGATATCAAAAGCCTAGATATGGTCGTTAGCATGATGTAGAAATGCTTATGTAGTCATACAAATAAGTAAAGCATATCACAAGTAGAAAAAGTACCAATGAAGACATAAAGAAGGCTAAAATTTACCCCAAATATGATACAACCTTGGTATTATCCCCAAGTACGTAGCATGTAGCACATAAGTCCGTTCTTTAAAAAAATTCCCTCAAATCGAGATTAAGAAAGATACTTATCTTTATCCCAGGCTAGCTCTATTCTCTAAAATATGTATTTTCTAGATTCAAATCCATCAAATGAGCCCGATCTAGCCAAAATAATGTCAAAAAATTCAAATAAAGCTATAAAATTGATTTCAAATGATAAAGCTTCGATCTTGATCAAAATCTTAACAACTAACAAAAGTCAACCCGGACCCTTATAGTCAAAACCAGTAACGAGAGTCAAATACTGATGACTTATAACATTTCATGTTCAAATATGTGATTAATTTTCAAACCCAAGTCCAAATCGGTATTCAAAATTCCAAAATACACTTTCTTAAGTTTTGGACAAAAACTCCAAATGCTCTTATTTAAATCTATATTTTGATGTTGATCTAGTAATATATTCATGTATAAACTATAGATCCAAGTTAGTATTACATAACCTAATGAAGTAGATTAAAATTCTCTCAAAATTCACTTTAATCTGAGCTCCCTAGCTCCCAAAATGATAAAATAGACTGAATGGCGACGATGTTCGGTTGCACTATCGTAGATCCAAGTTATAAGTGCGGTTCACCACACATGGGCACCTTCCGAATGTTCCTTAGATTGTTCTAGGAACTGACTCGTGGGGAAATGGCGAATTTTGTGGAATGTGTGTTCAAATAGAATTAATGAGCAACTCAAATGATTTACGAATTTTATTAGTCTAGCGGAGCTGAAAAGAGGATCCTTAACTTGCTTATGAGTTTGATGTCTCTCATTAACGATTTGCTTCAATTTGATGCTTAGAGATAGTTCCGCATCGGGATGCTTGATCTACAAAGGTAGAAACATAAATATGCCTGCAAAATGCATTGCATAATATAGTTTTAAGGCAATGATATAACAAATAAAGTAGAGATAGAGGAAGTAAAGCCTATGAGCGACGTCTGGATAGTTGACATGGCCTTCACTAAAATTAATGGTCTCTGAGATGCAAAGGTTTTTTGAATTAGTGGGCATCCGGGCTGTAAAGAGGTGTGAATTAGTTGGCCTCCAGGCTGCAAAGTGCTTTGAGGTTAGTGGGCCTTTGGGATACGAAGGGATTTGAAGTTAATGGGCCTCCAGGCAGTGAAAGGCTTTGAAGTTAATGGGCCTGTGGGCTACGAAGGGATTTGAAGTTAGTGGGCCTCCGGGTGGCTTTGAAGCCAGTGGGCCTCCGAGTTGAAAAGGGTTTGATATTAGTATAAAGGTACCTATAAAGTGTAAAGTAAATAAATCTATGCATCAAGTTTGTAAATAAGGTAAAGAAAGTGTGAAGGGAAAACCCCTGGCTGCTGGCAGGATTCCTATTTGAATATGCTGATAGAGCGAGCGACACAACTAAATTGCATTTTCTAGTTGGCGGAGTTAGCGGCAAAAATGATAATCCGAATTGAGATCTCCAATTGGTGGAGTGTTCAGTATGACTATTCAATAGACTCCGATTGATGGAGCAGACGATGTAAACTATATAATAGACTCTAATTTGTGGAGCTGACGGTGAGATTGTACAATAGACTCCGATTGGTGGAGCAGATGGTGTAACTATACAATGGACTCTGATAGGCAGAATAGACAGTGCAACTATATAATAAACTCCGACAAGCAAAGCAAACAACATATTGTACAACAGGCTCCGATTTTCAGAGCAAACGGTGTGTTGTACAATGGACTCCAATGGGTAGAGTTGCTGAAAAAGAGCAAAATTGTTTGATTTCATACTCAAAGGGTCACTCCCTTTTATGTTCGACTTTCGGTTCTGACCCCTCGAAGTACCTGTAGAGTTAGAGTAAACTTTTAGAGAATGCGGTTAACATAAATACTAAGTAGAAATATAATAGAAGGAGATCAAAAGCTTGTGCGGCTGCTCTAATGGAATATTGTTGGATCAACTTTGTGCTATCTATTTGGATTTTTCCATCCCTGCATTTCAAAGAAAAATTCTTAAGTTGGGAGGGGATGTTGAATTATATTGATTGCATATCATATCCTCGTTATTTGAATCCTCTCTACTCATGATTGCTATAGTATCCCTGCTAAAGACTCGATTTCTGGAAAAATATAAGATATGTTTTGAAAAGAAAGTTTTGAAATTTTGTAGGTATATTCTATATATTACATGCTTATATGGTAAATTCCTTGTTTTCAGATCATGACATATTCAGAAACCCATTGGACTTTTCTATTCCCATGACTACATACGAACAATGGTTTATCTGTAGTATATATTGCTACAATGCCTTCTTTAGATCTGCCCAAGATGACATAGTCATTATAACGATGTCACTTCCTAATTCTAGAAAGTGCAAATGAAATTTCAAGGTTTCCCTAGGATATGTGATCGAACCTTTTAGGTTGCATACATATTCCAATAGGAATCAGATCTGAACATAGTTTGACGGTACAAAGAAAAAAAAATAAACAAAATTGATATGACTGAGCCCCACTCAAGCTACCCATGTATCCAAATAGAACCAGGTCAAAACGTGGTTCATTACAATGAAAGGAAAAAAGGTGAAAAGTAACATGATATGATCGAGTCTAACTCAGACTACCTACGTATCCCACCAAGGGAAGTCAAGTCAAAGCGTAGCTCATTACATTGAGAATGCAACAAAAACGTCTAACCTATCTATCTTTAAATGTAGTATCTCTTGACCGCGTCTGAATTGACAAGCTTTGTACTCACTCTGCCATCCATTTCTGCGAGAATTAATGCTCCTTCCGCAAGTACCCAGTGAACCACACATGGACCTTGCCAATTTGGCGCCAATTTTCCTTTAACTTCGTCTTGGTGAGGAAATATTCTTTTCAACCCCAACTTCCCTAGTGTAAATTTATTAGGTCTCACTTTCTTGTTGAACACTTTGATCATTCTATTATGATAAAGTTTATCATGATAGACTCCATCCATCCTTTTTTCATTAATGAGCATCAATTATTCATGTCTATTACGTGTCCATTTTGCATCATCCATATGGACCTCTTGAAAAATACTCAAGGAAAGTATCTCAACCTCTTCATATGCAACGATCCGGTCAATAATTTTGTGTAATTTAGCCCCATTTCCCTATTTGATGTTCCCCGTATGTGTATTTGATGTTGTGATTCATGGGAATGGTTGGGATTATTTTCGGGAAGGCTTTGGAGTGAATTGCAACACTTAGTCTTTATTTAGGAAGTTTAAGTTGGTTGACCAAGGTTTGACTTTTGTGTAAACCTCAGATTCGCATTTGGATGGTTACAATAGGTTTGTATAGTGATTTGGACTCAGGCGTATGTCTGGATTTGGATTTGGAGGTTCTTAGGTTGATTTGGCTCTAATTGTCAAAAGTTGGAATTTGAAGGTTTGAAAAATTCATAAATTTTACCAAGAGTTGACTTTGAGTTTATCGGGTTCGGACTATTATTTTGGGAATCAGAATAGGTCCTTTTCGTCATTTAGAAGTTGTGTGCAAAGTTTGGGTTTATTTTGGATTGGTTAGGCTTGAATCTAATGCTTGGTTTGAAGTTGTGCAAAATCATTGAAATTAAGAGAGGCACCTTTTGTTTTGATTGTCAATTCATGGTTTTGACGTTAATTACGGTGTTTTGGGCCTTTGGATAGGTATGGGTGATGTATTAGGATTTGTTGGTGTGATTGGACGAGGTCCCGGTGGACTCGGGTATGTTTTAGATAGATTCTAGACCATTTTGAAGTTGGATGGAAGTGTTGGATGTGGTGTTTCGCACCTACGAGGTTTGCTGCGTAGCAGCGAGTCCGCATAAGCGGATAGGTTATCGCAGAAACAGAGCTTGGCTTGAGCTGGAAGTCTTCATATACGGAGGAAGTGTGCAAAAGCGAAGGCACATCTATGAGGGATTTTGTGTAGATGAGGTCTCGGAGAAGGAGGACTTCTTGCGCAGATGTAATGTGCGAGATTTTAAGTGATCTCGAAGATGCGAGCATTTGTCCGCATAAGATATAATTATGTCCACAAATGTGTAAGTCGCTGGGTAGAGGTATATTTCAAGGGTTTGAGTATTTTTTATTATTTTGAGTTTAGGAGCTTGGCTAGAGGTAATATTTGGGAAGAATTTCATCACCACCTTGAGGGTAAATGATTTCACTTAATTTTGATATTACATCGCGTTTTCTCATGGATTTTTACACATAGATTATGATATTTGAAAGTTTTTTACTGCAATTTTGGAGAGTATAAATTGGGATTTGGGAGTCGATTTGGACTCAGTTTTCGCCTAATCATATAGTTGGACTCGTGGGGTTATGGGTAATCTGGATCTATCCTTTGACTCAGGTTTTCACCGTGTGGGCTTGGGTTGCTTTTGGGATTTGATTAATGACTCGAAATTTATGTTATTGAGTTTTATTTGGCTAGATTCGACTCGTTCGGAGGTTGATTTGAGAGGAAAAACTATTTTGGAAGGTTAAAGACTACCGGGTAGAGATAAGTCTCTTGGGTAACCTTGTTAAGAGGGAAACCCATAGGATTTGACTTGATTGCTATGTGTTTAAGGTATTGGGGGTGGTGTATATACGGATTGGCGAGCGTATATGCACTTACCGAGTTTATATCATGACCAAGATAGAACTGGAATATTGTATGCCTTGTTTTGACTATACGCTCATTTGATTCATGATTTATTTGACTTATATGACTACTTTTGGTTTCTTATTCATGTTAAAAATCATGCCTAGGTCTACGATTGAGCAGAGGCTTCTGATACAGTTATTACAGGTATTGTTTCAGTCTATCACATAGATGCATCAGTTATATTTGATCATGGTTCTACATATTCCTATTTGTCATCATACTTTGCATTGCATTTGTATTTGCACCGTAGTTCTCTGGATATTCATGTTCATGTATCCACACTTGTTGGTGACTCCATTGTGGTGGATCATGTGTATCGGTATTGTTTGGTTACCATTGGGGGCTATGAGACTAGTGTCATCTCTTGTTGCTTAGTATGGTGGATTTTGAAGTTTTTTGGGAATGGATTGGTTATCTATATATAAAGCTATTCTTGATTGCCACGCTAAGACCATGATGTTAGCTATGTAGGGGTTGCCGAGGTTGGAATGGAAAGGTTCTCTTTGGCATACTTCTAGTAGGGTAGTTCCATTTTTGAAGGTCCAGCAGATGGTTGAGAAGGGGTGTTTGGCGTACTTAGCCTTTGTTAGAGGTGTTAGTGCTGATACTTCTATAGTTGATTCAGTTCCAGTAGTGAGTAAGTTTCCAGATGTATTTCCAACAGACCTACTTGGTGTGCCACCCGATAGGGATACTGATTTTGGTATTGACTTGGTGTCGCGCACTCAGCCTATATCTATTCCACTATATCGTATGGCTCCTGTAGAGTTGAAGGAATTAAAAGAGCAGTTGCAAGAGTTTCTGGATAAGGGTTCATTAGGCCTAGTGTATCACCATAGGGCGCGGCTATGTTGTTTGTAAAGAAGAAGGATGGGTCCATGAGGATGTGTATTGACTACAGGAAGTGAACAAGGTTACTATCAAGAACAAGTGTTCATTGCCTCACATTGATGACTTATTTGATTAGCTCCAGGGCTAGAGTGTTCTCGAAGATTGACTTGTGATCGGAGGTATCGCTAGTTGAAGATCAGGGCTTCGTACATTCCTAGGATGGGTTTCAGGACTCGTTATGGGCATTATGAGTCTTTGATGATGTCTTTTGGTTTGATGGTGTTTTCCCGTATTGTTGAGGAGCACGAGAAACATTTGTATGCTAAGTTCTCCAAGTGTGAGTTTGGCTGGACTCTGTGGTATTCTTGCGCCACGTGGTATCTAGTGATGGGATCAAGGTGCACCCTAAGAAGATTGAAGCAGGTTAGAGTTGGTCCGTACCTTCTACCGCTACTGAGATCAAGAGTTTCTTAGATTTGGTTGGATATTACCACAGGTTTGTGGAGGGATTTTCATCTATTGCATCCCCATTGACTCAGTTGACCCAGAAGGGCACTCCGTTCATGTGGTCAGACGAGTGTGAGGATGGTGGTCAGACGAGTGTGAAGAGAGCTTTCAGAAGCTCAAGACGCATTGACTACGACTCTAGTTTTGGTATTGCTCTTAGGATTAGGGTCGTACACAATCTATTGTGATGATTCGAGGGTTGGCCTTGGATGTGTGTTGATGCAGGACGGTAGGGTGATTGCCCATGCATCGTGTTAGTTGAAGCCCATGAGAAGAACTATCCTATGCATGATTTGGAGTTAGCAACTATTGTACATGCACTTACAATTTGGAGGCATTACTTTTATGACATGTATTGTAAGGTGTATACGGATCATCGGAGTCTCCAACATCTGTTTAAATAGAAAGACTTGAATTTGAGGTAGCGGAGATGGTTGGAGCTGTTGAAGGATTATGATATCACTATTCTTGATCATCCGGGGAAGGCCAATGTGGTAGCTGACGCCTTGAGTAGAAAGGCGGAGAGCATGAGGAGTTAGGAATTCATTCCAGATATGGAAGGAACTTTAGATATGGATGTTTAGGCTTTGGCCAACAGATTCGTGAGGTTGGATATTTCGGATCCTAGTAGGGTTCTTGCTTGTGTTTTATCATAGTCATCCTTACTGGAGCGTATTAAGGCTCACAAATATGATGATCCCACTTGCTTGTCCACAAGGAAATGATGCAGTGAGGTGGTTCTAAGGAGGTGACTTTTGGTGATGATGAGATATTGAGGATTCAGGGTCAAATCTGTGTTCCTAATGTAGATGGTTTGAGGAAGTTGATTCTTGAAGAGGCTCACAGTTCACAGTATTCTATTCACCAGGTGCTACAAAAACGTATTATGATTTGAAGCAACATTATTGGTGGAGGAGGATGAAGAAGTACATTGTTAGGTATGTTGCGTGGTCTCTGAATTTTAGCAGTTCAAGTATGAGCATTAGAGATCGGGTGGTTTGATTCAGAGGTTAGATATACTGGACTGGAAGTGGGAGCGCATCACTATGTATTTTGTAGTGGGGTTGCCATGGACTTGAGGAGATTTGATGTTGTGTGGGTCATTATGGACAGGCTAACCAAGTCTGCCCATTTCATTCCGGTCATGACTTCCTACACTTCTGAGCAGTTGGCTCGGATATATCTTAGAGAGATTGTTCGCTTGCATAGGGTGCATGTGCCTATCATCTCGGATTGAAGCACTTAGTTTACATCGCATTTTTGGAGTGTTGTGCAGCATGAGTTGGGCACGCAGGCTGAGTTGAGTACTACATTTTACCCTCAATTGGACAGGCAGTCCGAGCGGACCATTCAGATCTTGGAGGAAATGTTGAGAGCATGCATTATTGATTTTGAGGGTTAGTGGGACTAGTTTCTACCATTAGCAGAGTTCACCTAACAACTACCAGTCTAGTATCCAGATGGCTCCATATGAGGCCTTATATGGAAGAGATGTCGTTCTCCGGTTGGTTGGTTTGATCCTAGGGAGGCTAAGTTGTTAGGCACTGATCTGGTTTGTGATGTTTTGGATAAGGTGAAGTTGATTCAGGAGCGTCTTCGTACAACACAATCCATGCAGAAAAGTTATGCTGATAGAAAGGTTCACGATGTATCTTTCATGGAGGGTGAGAGGGTTATTCTCGGAGTTACGCCTATGAAGAGAATGATGAGGTTTGGGAAGAAGGAAAATTTGAGCCCTCGGTACATTGGTCCATTTGAGGGTTTGGAGAGAGTGTGCGAGGTGGCTTACAGTATTGCTTTGCCACCCAAACTTATCGGGAGCTTAGCTAGTGTTTCATGTTTCCATTATTCGGAAGTATCATGAGGATCAGTCATATGTGCTAGGCTTCAGTTCGATGAAGTTGGATGAGAACTTGGCTTATGAGGAGCAACCATTGGCCATTTTGAATAGGCAAGTTCGGAATCTGAGGTCGAAGGATATTGCATCGGTGAAGGTTCAGTAGAGAAGTCAACTAGTCGATGGGGAACCTTGGGAGATCGAGCATGATATGCAGAGCTGATATCCTCACCTTTTTGGCAGTTCAGGTATGACTCTAAACTCGTTCGAGGATGAATGTTTGACTAAGAGGGGAGAATATAACGACCCCTCCTGTTGTTTTGTGAAATTTAGACCCAATCCCCTATTTGATATTTCTCGTATGTTATTTGATGTTTGATGATTTGTGTGGATTGTTGGGATTGGTTTCAGGAAGGAGTTGGAGAGAATTGAGACACTTAGTCTTAATTTTGAAGCTTAAGTTGATAAGAGTTGAACAAGGTTTGACTTTTGGGAAAATGACCTTGGATTCGTGCTTGGATAGTTCCAATATAGATTCAGATTTGGTTTAGAGGTTCCTAAGTTGATTTGGCTCCAATTGTTATAAGTTGAAAATTTGAAGGTTTGAAAACTTCATAAGTGTTATTGGGAGTTGACTTTGAGGCTATCAGATTCTGATTATTGTTCTGGGAATTGGAATAGATTCTTTTTATCATTTCAAACTTGTGTGCAAAGTTTGGGTTCATTCCAAATTGGTTAGGCTTGAATTGGACACTTGGTTTGAAGTTTGAAAATCAATAAACTTAAGAGAGGTTCACCTTGTGTTTTTACTGTCGATTTATGGTTTTGATGTTAATTACGGTGTTTTGATCCTTTGGATAGGTTTGGTTGATGTATTAGGACTTGTTGATGTGATTAGACAGGGTCTCGAGAAGCTCGATTGTGGTTTGGATGGATTTTGGACCATTTTGAAGTTGGATGGCAATTTTGGTTCAGGAGTGTCGCATCTGCTAGGTTTGCTACGCAGGTGTGAATCTGCAGAAGCGGACATGTGATTGCAAAAGTGGAGCTTGGCTGGGAGCTGGGAGTTTGCATATGCGAAGGAAGATGCGCAGAAGCAAAGGCGCATTTGCGAGGGCTTTTGCGCAGGTGCGGTTTCGCAGAAGCGGAACTTGTTGCGTAGATGCAATGGGACCGTAGTTTAAGTGAGCTCGTAGATACGAGCATTTGTCCGCAAAAGCGGTGTCGCAAAAGCGACAATTGTGTCGACAAATGCGGAAGTCGCTGGGCAGAAGGTGTATTTCGAGGGTTTGAGCATTTTTCATCAGTTTGAGTTTTGGAGCTCGGCTAGAGGCAATTTTTGGGGAGAATTTAGTCACCACCTTGAGGTTATGTGATTTATGCTTGATTTTGATATTACGTCTTGTTTACCCGTGGATTTTTACACATTGATTATAATATTTGGAAGAGAAATTTGGGTTATTTTTACTACAATTTTGGAGAGTGTAAATTGGGGATTTGGAGTCGTTTGGGACTAAGTTTTGGAAACTAATCACATAATAGGACTCGTGCAATTATGGTTAGTGGGGATCTACCCTTGACGAGTTTTGACCGTGTGGGATTGGGTTGAATTTTGTGGATTTGATTAAAGATTCGAACTTTATTTTTTGGAATTGATTGTTATGACTTTGTTTGAAGTTATTGAGTTGTATTTGGCTAGATTCAACTCGTTCAGAGACTGATTTGAGAGGAAAGGTTTTTTTGGAAGGTTAAAGGCTACCTGGTGCAGATAATTCTCTTGGCCAACCTTATTAATAGGGAAACTGATCACGCGCAACTCTAGTACTAAAAAGGATAAGCGATCGATTCAAATATAATCTGGTCAAAAAGTTCAGAGTCGAATCCCATAGAGAATTAAGGCTTACTACAACTATTCAATATCACTAAGAATACAAGCTCGAACAATTCCTAAGTTATAAAGATTGTATAACGACCCGGCCGGTCGTTTTGAGAGTTAAAGCCTCGATCCCCCATTAACTGCTTTCCCCATATCTTATTCTGCTATTTTAGTTGCTGGGAGGGTTCGTGTTGAGTTTTTTAAACGAATTAAGACACTTGGTCTCTTATTTGGGAGTTTAAGTTGGAAAAGTCAACCTGATATCAACTTGTGTGCATCGACCTCGAATTTGAATTTTGATGGTTCCATTATCTCTGTTAGGTGATTTTGGAGTTAGGAGCGCGTACGAAATGTGTTTGGGAGGTCCATAGTAGATTTAGGCTTGAATTGGCGAAAGTTGGATTTTTGGCAATTTTGGTCGGGAGTGGAAATTTTGATATCAAGCCCGGAATGGAATTCCGGAAGTGGGAGTAGGTTTGTAGTGTCACTTTTGACTTGTGTTTAAAAATTTGGAGTCATTCGGACAAGGTTTGATATGTTTCGACGTCATTTGTAGAATTTGGAAAATTCAAAGTTCTTTAGGCTTGTTCATGCATAATTCGTATTTTTGATGTTGTTCAATGTGGTTTGAAGGCTCGACTAAGTCTGTATGGTGTTTTAGGATTGGTTGGTATGTTTGGTTGATGTCTTGGGGGCCTCGGGTGTGTTTCAAATGCTTAACGGATGAATTTTTGGACTTAAGAAGTTGCTGAAGATTTCTGGTGTCTAGTGTTTCGCACTTGCAGAGTGGAGAATGCAGATGCGAACTCGCACGTGCAGAGGACCAGGTGCAGGCGCGGAAGTTGGAAGCTTGACCAGGGATCGCAGGTGCGAGGATGCGCCCAAGGTTTCGTAGGTGCGGATGAAGACCGCAGGTGCGGACAGTGCTCCGCAGGCGTGCACGCGCAAGTGCGACCCCCTTTCTGTAGATGCAGACCAAGCCCCCTTTAGTGATTCCGCAGCTGCGAGGGGTTTTCACAGGTGCGGCGTCGCAGGTGAGACCCATATCCTGCAGGTGCAAAGATCGCTGGGCAGAATAGAGGGTTATATTCATTTCACACAAATTTGATTTTGAGCTCGGGAGAAGGTGATTTCTTGAGGGATTTTCAAAGAAAACTTTGGGGTAAAAATTCCTAACTTTTTTTTGGTTGTATTTCATTAATCTATAGTTGTTTTCTCCGTTTAATTTCCGATTTGTATGAAAAAGTTGGGAAAATGGGGGGGAAAGTTCCTCAATCGAATTTTTGAGTTTTGAACGGGCTTTAAACATCGGATTTAGATGGTTTTTGTATGAGTGATCTCGTGAGTGAATGGGTGTTCTAAATTGGTAACTTTTACCCGATTCCGAGTCGTGGTCCCGGGGAGGCTTTTTGGGCATTTTCCTATTTTCTTGTCTTAGCTTTGAATTCATTAGCTAAAATAATTACTCGTAGCTATATTTACGTTATGTAATTGATTTGCTTAGATTTGGGCCATTCGGAGTTGGACACTCGTGGCAAGAGCGTAGTTTCGGATTGATTTGAGTGTGGTTCGAGGTAAGTGGATTGCCTAACCTTGTGTGGGGGAACTTACCCTTAGATGTTGGTACTGTTTGATGTATGAGCGACATGTACGTGAGGTGACGAGTACGTACATGGGATATTGTGGTAAAACTCCGCTTTCACTCAATCATAAATTATTTTTCCTAGTTTGAACTACACTAGTATGTGTAATTACCTTGTTTAGGTTAGAAAAGCACGCCTACGTGTTTTGACTGTCTACTTGAAATTATGTGCAGCATGTTTAGTGAAACTCATGTTTTTCCTTAATTGCACTTAGCCTAAATTTTAATTTTGATGCTACAACTGTTGTGTCATTAGTTGAGAAGCATATTTACTTTGGGACTACAGACGTATTCCGGGAGATCCCCCAGCACTGCATATTTATTTTGGGACTAGGAACGCATTTCGAGAGATCCCCACGTATTGCATATTTATTTTGGAACTACAGACGTATTCTGGGAGATCCCCATGTATTGCATATTTATTTTGGGACTACGGACGCATCTCGGGAGATCCCCCCTATATTGCATATTTACTTTGGGAATACGGACTTATTCCGGGAGATTCTTCAGCACTGCATATTTATTTTGGGACTACGGACGTATCCCGGGAGTTCCCCCTGTACTGCATATTTACTTTGGGACTACGGAACGGTATCCCAGGAGATTCCCCTGTTGTTATTCCTTTGTTCTGAGCTGAGGGCTTTCTTTGACTTCTATTTTACTATAGATTCTGTAATTATTTTACTGTAGTATATATATATATCTTACTGCTTTCATTCATTATATTTATACCGGTAGGGCCCTGACCTGACCTCGTCACTACTCGACCGAGGTTAGGCTTGGCACTTACTGGGTACTATTGAGGTGTACTCACGCCCTTCCTGCACAGATCTAGGTACCTCACGTCCGCCTCTGTATTAGCCAGCAGCAGCAGCCACCGGAGACTTCAAGGTATATCTGCACGCATCCGCAGATCCTCGGAGTCCCCATCTATCTTTATTTGTTCTTCCCTCCTGTACTTCTTAGACTCTTGTATAGCAGACTATAGATAGTTTTCGTATAGCTTATGACTCATGGTTCCGGGTTTTGGGAAGTGTTGCATATAATTGGAAAACTGGTTTACTTGTATTTGCCGAGCGGCATTTTTACCTTTATATAGTAATTTTGAAGCTTAGTTGGTTCTTATTATTCTTTACTTTTCAGATTATTTCAATGTTAATAGGCTTACCTAGTCGTAGCGACTAGGTGCCGTCACGACGTCCTTCGGATGGGAAAAGTGGGTCATGACAGATTGTGATTCTTATTTTAAACTAATTAAATAGAGAATACTAAAAAGTAGTAAAACTATCAACTAACAAGACTAAGGGTTGGAGACAAGATTAAGGAGGTCTAGAGTTATGATTTCCCCAATTGTAGGAATCCTTCCCGCTTTGTCTTCTATAATTTCGCCAAACTTTTCTCTACCAATCGTGAGTACTTTTGGTGTTTTAGCTCTCTCTTGAACAACTACCACAATTTACTAGATATATTCTCTCGAACTACGCTAGTTGGCACTAATTCAACATCACAATGATCGCACCAAGGTTTCATTATCTCTAATCCCGCCTTTAAACCCTTCGTATTGATTTCTCACATACATTAGGAGTGATATTGTTGAACAACAACCTAAATGCGTACCCTCTCTCAAGCAAACAACAACAACAACTAACCCAGTTCGATCCCAATAGGTGGGCGTACCCTCTCTCAAGCAATACACACTAAATAGGCACAGTCAATTGATGACCATTCAATCAATAGCAGTAAACACATAGTTGAACAAGTATAGAAATCCAAAAGTTCAATTATATAAAAATATAACTATAACTTATCCTACAAAAGGTTCCATCAAAACCTAGACAAAAAATTAGCTATTCACAATAGTATGCAAAACTACAATAATAGAATTCATAACCAATAATGGAAATAGGAAGAAGAAAGTGATAAACTTGTCGAAGAACTCTCCGCCTTGCTCCTAGAGTGTTTTTGCCTCCTTCGGTTTAATCCCCTCTCAAAAATGTCCTCCCTCTTAGATATTCTTAGGGAATATTTATAGGCAAGGGTTGAAGTCCTTGAGTCCAAATCTAGGTCAGAGTCTTTTAATTTGCGAACTTTTGACCACCGGGCTACAGACCTCGCGAGGCCAGGCTTATTGCGCGGCCAACCTGGCTACAAAGCTGGCTACACCTGGCCTGTAGCGTGGTCAAGCTGGCTACAGAGCTAGCTACACTTGGCCTATATCCAGGCTTAGCTACTTTGTATTTTGTGCTGTTTTCTTGCATTTTCGTCCTCTTTTCGTGCAACTTTCATTCGACTCTTTCTTCCGGTGCTCCTACAAAGAAAATAACATAATTTAGTTCAAATGTCGCACAATTAATCACTAAACCAACAAAATATAGGGTGATTAATGTACTAAAAGTATAGCATTTTGGCCAAACATCACCACCCCTCACTTAGAGGCTGCTCGTCCTCGAGTCAACCACCAATTCACATTAACCTAGAGCACTTTATTTTCTACACACATAGGAATATGTAAAAACGGGATCAAGTAGAACTGACGCATCCTTGTAACAAACTAAAACAATACCTGTAATAACTGCATCAGAGGCCTCTGCCTTAGGGTCTAACTGGAAATGCGTAACAGTGGGCCTGACCTCCGCCCGACTGACCTCCACCTCTAGGACGACCCCTGGCTGCCTGGGCTCCCCCTATACCTGGTGGGGCTGATGGTGTAGCAAGTGAAACTGGAGTCACTTCCTGAGAACCCTGTTGTGATGCACCTCTACAACGTCTAGGCAATCCCTATTGATATGCTCCACCTCTCCACACTCAAAAAAAACTCGAGCTGATAATGGATGCTGAATCTGAGGTTGCCTTTGATAACTTGAGTGCCCACTAGAAGAACCGTGGATTGAAGGAGTACGATATGAACATTGTGTTGGTAGTGCACTGAATGAAGAGTGAATTGGAGCACCACGAGTTGGCTGATAAGTTAAAGTAACTGGTATGCTAGAATGGTCTCTCCTAGAATGATCCCTACCTCCCGACGAGGTACCACTGAAATTGATAGAATATCGGGGCTTCTTTCCCCTTATCATCATGGTCTCCCTACTCTGACTCCGAATATGCTCAATCCTGCCGCACTATGTCCACAACCTGAAGAAATGTAGTATCAGTCTCTACCTCCCTGGCCATAGCAATCTTGACAACAAAATTCATCCCCTCAATGAACCTCCCCCCTTCTTAACCTCTATGGGGATCAGAAAAGCTACATTATGGGATAGCTTAGTAGATCTCATCTCATACTCGGTCAAAAAAATACAACCCCGCTAAAGGTGCTCGAACTAACCCATCATCTCCTCCCTTTTTCGTGAGGGGAATCTAAAAAGAGATTTGAAAACTGACTCCATGTGAGCGGGTGACCCTGCTGGCCAGCTGCGATCGTATGACTACCACCACCTCTTGACTGGTCACTGAAGCTAAAAAGTAGTTAAAGCAACCCCATTTGACTCTACTAAACCAACATTCAGTGGAATCTCCTCGAAACCATCTAAGAAATCTTGCACATATGCTAAAGGATCACCATCATAATGTGGAGGACCCATCTTCTTGAACCGGTCAAACCTCTTCTGCTCCTCCTCAGACATAGCATCCTCTACCACCGGCCTAATAACAACCGCTGGCAGATGTCCCCCAACCGGTACTACTCCTGGCATCTGATAACCAGCCGCAACCTGCTTAGGAGTGTGAGTAGTGGGAGTTTGTGCCCTTCCCGCATCCTGAGAAGTAGTTGGTGCCACAGAAAGTACTTCGATTTTTGCCAAACCCTCCACAAGACTAACCAATCGAACAAGGGCATCCTGAAGTACTGGGTAGAAATAAACCCCTCCAGGACCTGAGGTGGTCCAAATGCCTCACCCTGATCAAACATATGCTCCTCAAACAGAGCTACCGGCGGCTCCACGATGGCACCCCTAGCAGGGGATCAAACTGCAGTGCGGGCTCCACCCTTGCCTCTATCTTGACCACGGCCTCCCACGACCCTAGCCTGAGGCGCTGGTGCCTGTCTAGTTGCTCCTGATGAACATTTTCTCACTATCTGCGAGAGAATAGAAAGACAAGGATTCAAACTTTAGTTCAATAAAACAGCGTGATAAAGAAGGGTACTCTCATAACATCATGTAGCCTCTCCAGAGATAAGTACAGAAGTCTTTGTACCGATCAACAAGACTAAATTAAACTTACTCATAACTCGTGAAGCTTACACAACCTAGAGCTCTGATACCAACTTTTCATAACCCAAAACTCCCACCTTGAGGCGTGATGGCGCCTATCTGAACTTGCTAAGAAAACCAATTCACAATCAACAATTCAAAGTCCATTTCCTTTAATTGCATTGATATATCATATTAAGGCTGTAATGATCCAAAAAAGTAATAATATTTGATAACAACCCAAATATGGCCTAAAACACGACTAATACAGCACGCACCCAAGACTAGGTGGTACAAGTAACAATTACAAAAATAAGATCAAGTTTGTAAACATGTCAGCTGTCTGAAATACAAATAGATAGAAATAGTAAAAAGAACAGGGACTCGGAAACTGCAAAGTAAATCCATGAAGTGCAGCTCAACCTCAGTCTCCATGAAATCTCCTAGCTCAATCAAGAAGCTCTGCTAGGACCCACTTGAGGATCTACACAAAAAGATATGAAGAAGCGTAGTATGAGTACACCACAATCGGTACCCAATAAGTATTAAGTCTAACCTCAAAGAAATAGTGACGATGCTAGATGATTCCAAATACTTACCACACAAGTATAAAAACTGAATTAAGAACTGAAGTAGTAAGCAATACCATGAATAACACAAGTCACATATATCAATAGTTGAGAAATGTTAAGCATGCTTCTAGTTTAGAAGTAGTCATAACGTTGCTCAGATACAAAAATAAAAGACAGTATGCTCAATTAACGGTGCCTGGACCCCAACTAGCATATAAGGATGTCAAGTAACAATTAACAGTGAGATAAATACTTCAAAATGAGTCAATAATAAAAATGCATGCTCAATCGGTACAAGATCCATGTACCCCGATACACAATCCATGTATCAACATAACCCGATATCTCACAAGGCCCAAAGCAACATGGGTTATCACCTGACTCTAGAGGGACGGATCCAAATTCAAGCGCAAAGAGGGGCATAACAGCATCCCCTGCAAATAAATATCTAATCAACATGTCCAAGTGCCATAACTGTATCTCATCTGCACGCTTACCCTTCGTGCCAAAATCCTGAGTCCAAATCACATATCCATTATTCAAAATGTAAGTATATGCTCTAGAATTATAGATAAGAGGTGTACAAGAACTTAACAAATATTATATGGATATGAGCTCCTAAAATATAGATGTGACGACGGATAATTAAGCAATTCAATATATCAAAAGTAAATTCCCATGCCTTCACAATTAATCACAAGCCTAAGCATGATTTCTATCGTGAATAAGAGAGAAAACGTAGTCACGTAATTCAATACATCGTGAATAAAATGAGACAATAGTCAAAACAAGGTATACTATAGTCCAATTCTACCATGGGCATGATATAAACTCGGTAAATAAATATAAGCTCACCACCATGTATATACATTATCCACAATACTTTAAACACATAGCAAACAAGTCAAATCCTAGGGGTTTCCCTATTAACAAGATTAGTCAAGGGACTGGCCTCCACATGTAGCCTGTAATCTCCCAAAATATCCTTTCCTCTCAACTCAGCCTCTGAACGAGCCGAATCTAGCAAAAAACAACTCAATCACGTCAAACAAAGCCATAGAAATTGAATCCAAATGAACAGGTTGAATAATTAATCAGATACATAAGGACAACCAAAATGTCAACCCGGGATCGCCTCCGGGAACCCGACAAAATTCACAAATCTCAAACGGTCATTCCGATATGAGTCCAAATATATAAGTTTCATCGAAAACCGACTCCAAATCAGGGTTGAAGTCTCAAATTTTCATTTTTTTTAAAGTTTCTTATAATAACCCAATTTCTTCTTTTAGATTTCTTCAATCAAAAGCCAAAATCAAGGATAAAATCATGAAAAATAGTCAAATCTGAGTTGAATACACTTACACAGACCAACTGGGTGAAATTCTCCCCAACTAAGCTCCCAATATCAAAATATGATAAAATAGGCCATAATCCTCGATTAAAATAAGACTGCCCAGCGATTCCTCTTTTGTGGACCCATAAGTCCGCGACTCCGCTTCTACAGAAAAATCCTCATATATGTGAACTCACTAACATCTCCGAAACCAATTTTGCGAAGCAAGACCACGCTTCTGCAAGGCCGAACCAACGGAAAAACCTCACAAGTACGCGACTACTTCTATGCTAAAGCTCCGCACCTCCGGACTCCCTACCCTAGGCCCAAATCCGCTTCTGCGCTCACCCGTCCGCATCTGAATACTCGTACCTACGCTCCAAACCTCGCAGGTGCAAAAGCATCAGACCATGCTCTCAAACTCCAAAAAATTTTGAAACTTATCTGAAACACATTCGAGGCCCCCGAGACTGCATCCAATCACACTAACAAGTCCTAACACCTTGCCCAAACCTATCAAAAAGATCAAAACACCGGCATTACCATCAAAACCATGAATTGTTGATCAAGATCAATCTCTTAAGTTCATAAATGTTCAACTTCAAACCAAGCGCCTAATTCAAGCCTAACCCATCTGGATTATACCCTACACAAGTCCCAAATGAAAAAAAAGACCTATACCGAGTTCCGGAACAGCAATACGGCTCTGATAACCTCAAAGTTAACCCTCGATCAAACCTATGAACTCTTCAATTGTCGACTTTCAACAAATATCACTAAAACCTTCTAGGACCCTCCAAATTTAATTTCGAACATACGCTTAAGTTCAAAATCACCATACGAACCTATTGGAACCATCAAAACACCATTCTAAGTATTTTATACAAAATCAAACTCCGATCAACTCTTACAACTTAAGCTTCCTTAAATAACACTAAGTGTTCCAAATCACTCTTGAACCTTCAAATTAGGTCTAGTTTATATTTTTTTTTTGTGGAAAGTCTGTTAATTCTAAAAACACCTCCTCTTTTTTGAAAAGGAAAACCAATTTTTTGCATACCTTAACATTTGTTGGTTTAAATATCCGATTGAAAATATTGAATCCCATTATAACATCTTAAGGCTCTTTAAACTAGACGGTTTGTTCCAATCATTACCATAATTTGATGAAAAGTAACAATCTAATTGCGTTATAATTTTTACCGCTTACTTTATCTAAGAAAATGCATATGTGATCATAAATAAAGGATTTAAAAGTAAAGCATCCAATACAATAATGTTAGTTGAAAATAACAACAATACAATTAAATGGAGATAACAAAAAAGGAAATGGGTTACTAGACTTTTAGTCGGGTTGGCCTTAGCTCAGGACCAGTTCATCTATAGGACACGTAGCAGCAGTGTCCAGTCCATTTGGACTAGGCCAGAGTTCAAAACAAACTCAACAGGCCCAAAGAGAGTGTTCATGAAAAAGAAATGGAAATAAAGATTAGTATAGATTCATTTCAAAATTATAAGCAAAAGACATAAATGCAATAATGATGTTTCTATATGCAACATATGATTAATGTAAGGAAATGGGCAGACAAGGAAATGGTATTAATTCTCAAATGATTAATAGGGATTAGCCCCCTTGAACTTTAACCAAGGCTTATAGGTATTAAAGGATCTTCCTTAAAATCCCTGACACTTCAAAGTGCACAAGGGTCTCATGGACCCCGAGCATGCTTGTGTTAGGGAGGGATATCCTCAAAAGATGGTCAGTTTATGGTCAAAATCAATGGCTGCTGACCCCTAGCATTTTCCCAAAGGAAATAAAGCACAGATATATATCATATTATCTTAATTTCATGTTATTGAACTATAGACTAATTACAGAGAAACAAAATTGTTGAGCATTAATAATAAAATTTATCTTAAATTCTTAGTTGAATAGAAGAATGAAACATCTAAGGCAGTATCTGGCAATGGTTTTATATGTGACTATTCAGGAATCTAAAAGCTAAGACTAGATTTGAGGCAGGGATCACTTGTGCAAAAGAAAACAAGAATCAATCAAGTATGCTAATCTATTAGACATGTGAGCATATAGTCAAGTTCTAAAACAAGGATCAAGTCTACTCCTCATTCATAACACCAGGATTAAAATGAAATGCCACAGAAAATCACCCTTTACATTATCTAGAATCATGGTAACTAATGAATCATAAACCAGTTACATGAAAAAAGAAGTAGAGACATATTCTTACTGATGTCATTCCTTGCTTCCCTCTTCTTCTTCTTGCCCTTTCTGAGCCGATGGTCTATTGGAAACAGTCTCTCTACCTGCATTAGGTAGGGGTAAGGTCTGCGTACAGACTACTCTCCCCAGACCCCACATGTTGGGATAAAACTGGGTTTTTTGTTGTTATTGTTGTTGTCATTTCTAAGTACAAACATGTTTGTAGTTGGAAATCTATTTCAAGAACTAGCGTACTACATAGAGGTCATGAGCGTGAGCCAACTAACCCTTAAATCGCATATAAAAAGGCAGAAAATCTATCTCATCTTATCATGTTTCCCAAAGTGATCACAGCACTTGAGACAGAGTTTGAAGCTAATCTAACATAGTGAACAAAGTATGGAGGTTAACTGATTCCAACAAGCAGAATGTAATTTATTCACAAAAAGATACTGATAGTGGCAAGATACCTCAACCAATGCTTACACTGAATTAAAGATGATCATGCTTAAGTTCTGCTACTCATATTTTGAAGAGAAAACAACCATGCTCGAGACAGAAAACTCATTTTGGATACCACACAAGTTACATTTTAGGTTAATCGGTGATTCCATGGGATGTTATAGCTTAAGTTAACTCATGCTTGGGTTCAGTAAAACACTGCAACAACTTAATCACTTATCCAGCAGAATCCAATTAGGCATATGCAATCGATTTTCTTAACATTGAACATGCAATTCCCTTATTAAGTTTAGAAGCTAAGACACATAGCTAAAGTCACAGAGATTCAAAGGCATGATCAGGAAAGGAATTGCACGATCTGAGATTAAGATTCAAACAGAGGGAGAGAAGGTATTTACCTTGTGTTGAGCAGCAAACTCGGGCAAGTAATAGATTGTCAATCTCCGCCCCACAATCAGCAGAACAACTCGTATTCGAACCAGAGGCGAATGCAACAAGAGTAAAAGAGAAATTAGAATTGAAATTTCAACAAGTGTTCTTCGAGTGAATTAGTGAGCTGAAGAGTCTTTTTTTTTTGTGAATTAGTAAGCTAAGATGTGGCGGTTGAAGTCATTAACTCTTGTATTTATACCCGGAGTTATGGCTCAAACATTAGAAGCTAGGGTTTGAATTTGAAAAGTGACAGTCTTTACAATTGAAAATGGATGAAGAGGTGTTGACGTCCAAATCCACTACTAAAAAGTAAATGGACACGGTCGCATACAATATAATTTACCCAACTATAAGTCGGGGTCGAATCCCACAAAGAATAATATGTAGGCGATTAGGCGGTGTATGAGAATTATCACTTATTATGCTAAGTCAAACACTTAGAAGGTGATTGTGAAAATATTTATATCTAATTGCGAAAATATAAGCTAACCTAGAAAGCAAGTAAAATGATTAATGGCTACAAGCGTGGATACACGAGGAAGTACACTCAAGTAACGGTCCAATTATTTCAGATTTTACAAATATGAGCAAGTTTATGTTAACTAGTCTCGGGCAATAATTCTATATTAGTTTCTTCTGAAAACTAACAAGACTTCCTAATTGAATTATCCCTAAAACAATTAAGAGATTAAGCATATCCGAATATGGCTACAAGTAGTTCCATCATATCCCTAGGTAGAATCTATAAAGTGAGGGTTAACGCCTCAAGTTCTTGTTAATTAATCTTTCTCAACCCCAATTATCTTTCTCAAAATTAATTCGAAGTAAATTGGCAAGTTCTAGGTTTAGCTATTCCCTTGGTAAAAGTTAAAGAACAAGAATAATTAAAGAAACAATAACTCACTTCATAATTAATAAAAAATGTAAAAACTACACATTTTACCTTCCTAAAATAAATAATCAATAAATCTTATTAGTACGATAATTAAAATATTACTCCTTCATGAATAAATATAAATTAGTTTAAGATCAAGTTAATAAAGGTCTATAATTAGGAGAGACATATGAACTAAGACAACAACCAATAAAAAGATACAAATTCGCAATACTATGTCTCATGATTAGAGTTATGCTCAATCTTCATATTTCTATCGATGAATAGAACTTTTATCATTAATTTGTTAAAGAATTTTGAGGGTCAACAATATTAATTAGGAAATTTGACACGTGATTTGCGTTAGAACTGTTAGGCGAGCCCCAAGCATTGGGCGTTAGGCGTGTTTAGGGTGCACGGTCGAGCGCTTGGGGTTTAACCTCACAGAACTAATTCCCCACACATGAGCCCCAAGGCATTTCGCAAGTGCCCCATCCAGGGACGAGCCTGGGAGAGTCCCAGAAATGCCTTTTAAAACATTGCGCACAAGTACACTCTGGTGAACTTACGCGATCGCGTGGAGTTCTTCGCGATCGTACAAAGCATTCACTGCCAGCATTTGATTTTCCCTTTTTTAAAACATTTTAACTTGTTTTCTTTTGTATCTTCTCTAAATCACTTGATGTCTAAAATATGCCAATAAACCTCAATAAATGACTTTGTTTCTCAACAAAATCATACAAATGCCTAAGTACCAAGAAGAGATAAGTTGGTATTTACCAACTTATCAAACCCCCAAACTTAAACTATTGCTTTTCCTCAAGCAATTTAACAACTAAGAACATACTTTAATAAAATCAACAATTAAGCTCAATGGCATACTAAACATCATTTCAAATTAAACTCAAATTAAATACAATCTAGTAACTTCGGTTAGTACCAACTATTAATTGAAAAGATATGAATTACCGACTTCTCACAAATTTCATTTCAATTCAAGTGCTCAAACACCACATTAATCAAAGTAGCAACCAAGTCATGATACTAAAGTTTCAAATTTTGCCTCATTATCACAAACAATTTTCTTTTGTTCATTCCTCCCAATTGGAGATTGGATTAAGTTCACAACCCAAAATTTCATGTGCCCTCACACTTAAGAGAGTCTCCCAACTTATAAATTGCAATTAAACACAAATGGGATATCAAATTGAAAGAATTAACTCTCTCTCACACACAAAGATATTCAAATGCACATAAGTAGTGCCATAGGCTTGCTCTTCATGTATTTCTCCACTAATGTAGACACTTGATTCAAAATCAAGTAGGACTTAAAGGATTGTACTGTAGGGTTTTGGTTAAGGTAGGGTACAATTTGGATAAGAGTGACTAAAAACCTCCCTAAGCACTACAATTTGTAACAATTAAAGCACACTTCATTCAAAAACATTTTTCATCCTTTCTTCCCTTTTCATTCCATGCGTAATCTCCACTTTATTCACAACTCCTTATTTTCCTTTCTTTTTCTTCTTTCTTACTCATTTTTTTTTCAAATATCAAGGAAGGTTCCACTATTTTTTTATTTTTTTTATTACCTTTCACCTTTTAAGCAGCTTCCACATCACAACTTTTCTAACTTTCGCCGCCAAACTTAGGCTTTTAGACTATATTTACACTTTCAAAGTATTTAGGGAGGTAGGATGCCAAAAGATAGATCAATAAAGAACGAAAGGTTAAAACTTGTAGCATGGTTGCCAAAGAAAAAGTCTAAAGGCTCAAAACGGGTTGACTAGGAAAAATATGCAAGGGAAGAAAATTTAAGGCACAATAACGGTCCAAGGAAGGCCTAACATCATTTTTCAAACCAAGTTAGTCTAGAATTTCGCCTTGAAGCATATTCCGCGCAAGTTCTAGACTACAAATAATGCAAAAGAACTCACAACAAATCTCACCACACATAGCACATGCAAACTCGATTAATCATATAAATCTAAAATCCAATTAAAACTTATGAACCTAGAGAAAATCACATATAGCCTAAAAGACTATTTAATGAATCAAAGAGCCAAAAATAGAACCTAAAAGTTACAACAAGGATTATCACTTCAATCATTTTTTATTTTATAGATCAAGACTTCATATGCCAAAGTTCAAATCATGATGGTACCAAACAAGCCACACGTTGGTTTATGGACAAAAAGATCACACCCAATAACCAATTTATTCACTATAACTACTAAACTAACTAAAAAGATTACCTAAAAAGATAAAAACTAAACAAGACTAATCCCTTATGAAAGTTGTCACGCCATCCATCATAGGAAAACGTCACCCAGTTTGACACAAATTAATTCCTTGAAAAAGAATCGTGGCATAAAGAAAAACCAAGGAGTTTAATTAATATTACTACAAGCAAATAAAGTAACAAAATTAGAAAATAAAACTAATGTTAACATGCTAAAAATAAACTACAGAATATCATTAATAAACTATAAACATTGACCAATCTACACAAGTTCACAAAAAATAGTCATGCTCCAAATATATTATCACATATATATGAGCCACCCCCAGCCTAAAGTGTTCCACTGTCCTCAATGCAACTAAACAAAACCAGATAAAATGAAAGAGGTACTCCCTGAAACTGCATCACTTGGAACTATTGGTGGAGGGAAATTTGAGCTCCAAATCCTCCTCCTCATCGTCCTCTGATTCATGTGAGCCACAGAATAAACTCGGCTTGTGCATCATTTTGGATAGGAAATTGCTTTTCTTTTTCTCAAGCTCCTTGAACTTCAGTTGTCGCCTCTCAATATTTCCTTGTCTTCCGACCTGTTTTTGATTGCTTTTTGTTCCTGAACAATATCATCTAGAGATGGCTTCTTACTAGTCCCAGTAGAAGTGCCCACCCCAGATGGACCATACGGAAGGCCAGCTACCAGTCGGCGAATGTGTGCATTGACACCATAGATTTGACTGGAAAGGTGGCACATAGTGGAAGGTCCATAAGGAAGTGGAGCAATGGGGTCATGTAGTCCTGCAGCAGCTGTGGAAGAACCACTGGGCCTAGCGGCAGTCTCAGAAACTGCCCAAATGAAGGAGTTGGCCCTTTTCTGATCAATGGAAAAATTGTCGTGCCTGGATCCTTGTCAGAATCATTCAGGTCCTTTATCACCCCAGCATCATAGCACAACTGAGTGTTTAATGAGGGGAAGAATAAACTCTTAGACCTCCCGTTACATGCTTCCTCAATTTCACTCACCATGTGCTGGCCCACGTTCACTGGCAAGTCATCTGTAATAGAAGCAATCATCAATGCCTTCTTAGGCATCACCTCAGACTCATGTTTAGACGGCAGGATTCTGGCACCAATAATGGACAGCCAATTCTTGGCTTCAGCTGTGAATTCACAAGAATCAACCCCTTTGTGCAATCTTTCCCAAGTCGGGGTCATCCCGCCATGAAGCTTCTCCACCAACCACTGGCTTCCTCTCTCCCTTGCTCTGGCTCTGTATACCTTGTTGTCAGCATTGGGAAGATCATAGTGTGCATTTAGTGTCTCCGAACCAAAGTTGACCCGCTTGCCCCTAACAAAGGAAAATACTTCCCCTTGGAAGTCTATCTTCAGGGCATTGGCATAGAATTCTCGAACTACTGTGTAGTTGGATTTGATTGGTTTGGGAGAGAAGCAAATCCATCCACTGTCAGTCAATCTTCGAAAAAATCTGGCATCTTAGCTTCAAGTTTGTCCAAATGGATGCCCCTTTCTTTGATGATGCTCTTTGACATGAGTTTGTCATAGTTTCTGTCACATTCAACAGCTGTGAATCTGGCTCGATCAAAATATTCATCTTCCACAACTTGGGGATTAGGCTCTTTTACAATTTCATCATTTTCTGAGGCCATTTTATGATCAAAGTGCCTACAAAAGGAGACCACATGTTAAATGCTTGTATGGGTACTTAATACACTGTATTATGATGTATTTAGGCCAAAGAAGGGGATCAAAATGCATCAGAATAAAATTCTGCATAGCCACTGGTTTGCTGCCTGGAGCCTAAAGCATCGCGATCACGGAAATGGGCATGCGATCGCGTAGTACATTTTTATTTTTGTCAGTTTTAAAGCATTGTGATCGCGGAATAGTCAACGTGATCGCAAAGGACAATTTTAGTTCTCAGCAGAATTTGACATATGTGATCGTGGAATGGGACGTCGCGATCGCGAGGGTCTTCTTCCTCGCCCAATCACAGCTTTCTCAGGCATTTCAGCAAACATAATGCGGGCATTCTTTTTTCTTAGCATTTTCACAGCATTAAAGCCATGGATCTTGACTAGAAACTTCACATAATAGAAACCCCAATCGCACAACCAATCCTCACCCAGCAAACAAGCATATATACCCAATATTCACATCAAAGCCCCCAACATTTCAGCCCTAACCATGACTTTTTCTTTCACCATTTTAGCACAATGAAGACAAAGAGTACTTTCAAAAAGGAGGAGAGTGACAAAACACATACCTTTGAGTGATGAGTGAAGATTGCAAAGGAGTTGAAGAGTATGGAGAATTGAAGATGATTTTGGGGTTAGGGAAGTAGGGAAGACCGTTCTATTTTTGGCAGAAGTGGTTTGCTTTTGCTATTCCCAGTGTTTTAAATTTTCTGCAACTTACTCGACGACTAGCGACCGCGTATGGATTAGGTGTTCGCGAACAACAAACTTTTCCCAAATTGACGTGATCGCCTTGTGAGCTTCGCGGTCCCGTAGAGGTAAGAAAAGATGTTGTTCTTCGCGAAAGCATGACCTTGTCTGCGATGCATCAGTTTGCAGTTTTCTGCAATTTCCACAGCTACTGGTTTAGACTGGCCGAACCACTCTAACCTACTCAATTCAACACCAAAAATTCCAAAACTCCATATATTAGTCAAAAATAATATACTAAACTATTCTAAAAAAAAAATATTAAAAACAACTAAAAATTTTGAAAATCATGGGTTGCCTCCCACCATGCGCCAGATTTAAAGCCGTGGCACGACGCAACTTCCGGCTATAATACAGTTAAAGAGCCCTCTTCCTTTTCTCCGACACGGTTATTGAGACACACTAAGTAGCCATGGGAAAGATAAATGTCATTTGTGTGAAGGATATTGAGATAGCTTACCACTTTTCTCTCCACTTGGAGGATATGAACTGGGCACCTAACTTGGAATTAAGTTTGTGACCATGAGCAGTGGGGGTAGTAAGTAGATGATCAAGCCAAATGCCATTTGCTTCGTATTGCATTTCTTGGCTTTCATGTGAGTGTAATGACTCGATTGATCATTTTGAGCATTTTCCTCGGTAGTTTGGGGGCACGAGTAGCTCTGTATGATGTATTAGGACTTGTGTGCAAAATTTGAGTTCATTCCGAGTTGATTTGATATGTTTCAGCACGAGTTTTTCGAAGTCGAAAGTTCTTTAAGTTTGATTTGAGGTGCATTTCGTTGTTTCGACGTTGTTATGCGTGATTTGAGGCCTCGAGTAAGTATGTGTTATATTATGGGACTTTTGGTATGTTCATACGGGGTCCCGAGGGGCTCGGGTGAGTTTCGGATAGGTTTGAGTTGTGTTGCGCTCGTTTCTTTTTTGATTCGACATCGTTTCTTCAAGCATAAATGGTACCAAATTGAACAAATGAGCTCCGATTTTTGTTTTGATTGAAGCATTAGACCCGTATCATAATTGTGGATCCGTAGCAAAAAGAATCATCAAATTTGGACATCATATGAGGATTTTATTATCATTTTTCTGAGAATTGGGTTGCTAGATTTTTTTCAGATTAGTTACGAAATTGCCATCAATTTCGTATTTAAAAATCTGCACTATTTCCAAATATTAAAACCAACATATCTCCTTCATTATAAGGTCAAATGGAGTGATTCCAAAGCCTAACTTGAGTGATATTTCACAAGGAATCCAAAGGAGACATTAAAAGTAAGTTTCAGGATCGTTTGACATGCAAAACGAGGCAGAACAGCTGGACAAAAATACTTCATATCGAAGCTTTGTTCATTTGGTCATATTTTGAGTTGGGGAGCTCGGATTTGGACAATTTTTGGAGGCGATTTTCACCATATGGATTGGGGTAAGTGTTCTATACTCGATTTTGGTTATATTTTATGAATCCATCTTCGTTTTTGGCATTTGATTGATGATTTCAAAGTGAAATTTGGGGGTTTTGTCTAAAATTTCATAAAGTGAATTTTTGAGTTTTGAACATCGATTAGGAGTCGAATTTGAGTGAAACTAGTATGGTTGGACTCGTAATTGAATGGGTTGTCGGATTTTGTGAGTTTTTTCGAATTCTGAGGCACGGGCCCGAGTTTGACTTTTTGGTCAATTTGGAATTTTGATTAAAGTTTCGACCTTTATCGATTGGGTTTGTTTCCTTTGGAATTATTTGATGTATAAGTTGCTTTTGGATAGTTTCGAGTCGTTTGGAGGTCGGAACGCGTGAGATGGCATTTTTGGAGCATCGATTGGCTTGCGCGGTAATAGGATTGGCTCTTTCGAGGTAAGTAACACTTCTAAACTTGGTGCTGAGGGTATGAAACCTCGAATTACGTGTTATGTGATTGGTATTGAGGTGACGCATATGCTAGGTGACGGGCGTGTGGGCGTGCACCATGTGAATGGGGACTCTGTTGCTTCTATGGCACTGTTTAGTTGTCCTACTTTGCTGATATCCGTGTTTCCACCATTGATAAAGTAGTTAAGCTATCAATCATGCTAGATATCATGTTTAGGCATATGTTGATACTATTTGGACCCATAGTGGTAGTTTCTTAGTGTCATCTCACTAATCCCATTGATATTTTGTACTCAGTCATATTCATGCATTCATATCATATCTCAGTCTTAGTTGTTGTTTATTGATGTATCATATCATTGTTGTCGGGCTAGTTTCATGATATTGTGAGCCCGTGAGTGAGATTGGAGAGATTTATGACTGAGTGAGGCCAAGGGCCTGAGTGAGAGTGACATTTTGGGATCGGGTTGCACGTCGCAGCGATATGTTGATTATGTTTATGCATATAGATCGGGTTGCACAACGCAACAAGACTTCGAGTTATATATTTATGTATATGGATCGGGTTGCATGTCGCAACAACCCTTAGGGATACTTATATATATTATGGATTGTGTTGCATACCGCAACGAGATTGTATTGGGTTACACGCCACATCAATATAGCGCTTGGGCTGAAGGAGCCCCTCCGGAGTCTGCACACCCCAGTGAGCGCAATCAACTATATATATATATATATATAGAGAGAGAGAGAGAGAGAGATCGGGTTGCACGCCGCCGTGGTTATTGTACATCATTGAGTGATTGAGTGTGATGAGCATTGAGCATAGTGAGAGAGAATGCGAGATAGTGAGATTAAGTACTCTGAGAGTGTGAATACATGATTCATCTCTAAGGTACATGGAATTTTCATGCACACATGACATACATGCATAGAGATGCATTTTCCTCGTGCTATGCGGTGTCACGTCATTCATGACTTATTATGCACATTGATATGTGGGCATACAGAGGTATTTTATATTTGTTATATGGAAAGAAAATCAAACATTTTTATTTATTGTGGAAAAGATATTTGAAAAATTACAGTTTTCAAACTTACTCGTATTTTTGGCATTTTCAGTAAGAGATTTGGGTCTTTCATTGAGATACTTGAAAAGCATAACCATTTTTCTGGAACTGTGATCGAGCTGAGCATTTTTACTCCTGAGATATCTCTTTTATACTTGTATTTATGTTGTTATGAACTGTTGTGGGATTTGGGTACTGAACCTAACCTTGTGTTAGCTCGTCACTGCTTTCAACCTAAGGTTAGGTCTCTTACTTACTGAGTACATGGGGTCGGTTGTACTCATACTACACTTCTGCACCTTGCGTGCAGATGATGGCTGCGGATGTTGTTGTGTTCGATGGGAGCCGAATTGAGATAAACCTGCGTCTTGGTTGTAGTTGCCCCTTGTTCGTGGTAGCTCTAGATCTATAAAACTCTGTTTATGTACTTTTCAAATAGACGATGTATTATTTCATTTCAGCTTTGTAAATTTTATTCTTAGACGCTCATGATTTGTACTACCAGTCCTTGGAAAATGTATAGGATGTAGATACTTTCTTTCACTTAATTGTCTTATTAAATTTCATTGGAATTGGATAGTTGTTAATTGGATTACCTAGTGGGTGCAATCACGACTAGTTGAATTTGGGTCGTGACAGTGAGGAATGTTATTTTGCCTTCTTGTACCTTCAAATTGTAAGATGTATGGCCCTTGACTCTCTTCTTCGCAATCCCTCGTTGACTCGTGTAGTTCAATTCTCATATCACCACACAATTCCAATGTTGATAAATGCTTGGAATGTGACATCAAGCCTCTAAATTGCAATTCTTTCCGGATTTTGACATCCTCTTGGTCCCCCGAACTAGAGTCAAATTCAACAGTATTTTCAACTACATCGGTTGACTCTAATTTTATATTTTTCTTGGAATCACTAACAAGCATGGAGTCGGTTGGCGGATGTTCAATTCTTGATTCCTCAAATAAAGCTCACTTTCTTCCTTGAAGATGGACTCTTCTTGACTTTTTTCCACACTCTCAAGTTGGTGGGCATAGTGAGCCTCAACCAACAGTTTCATTTGATCTTCTAAAATGAGGATATTCTCATCATTTTGAGTCAAAACTTGTTTCAAGTCATCGAGTGTCAAGTTGTGTTTCTCCTCATTTTCAAGAATGGCCTCCAACATGAGCATCATCCTCTCATTTTGAGCATTTGAAAGTTCTTCTTTGTTTTGATCAAGTGTCAAAGAAGGATTTTCGACTTTAACCTCTAAGGAAATTTATTGGCTATCATTTACTTCCGAGGTTTTTTGGACCACTAAAGCTTCAAGCATTTCTCCCATTTGTAAGTTTAACCTTTCAAGCGCCAAATCATTTTGGAGACTATTTCTCAAAAGCTCATCCAAGGTATTTTGCTCTTTGTTTCCTCCTTCAAGTAGGCATTCCCCATGAGTTTGAACTCTCCATTTGACCATTCTCAATTTCTTCCACTTCCATGTCCCTATAATTTTCATCACAAAAAGTAGAGTCTTCATAGTGGGAGTTTGGGGAAGGGAAGGACAAATAAACACAATTATCCCAACCATTTTGACCATCACACTTATCACAAATACTCCACTCATGGGTTTGAGATTGTGCGCAGAATCCGCTCCCGGGAGAATTTAAACAATTTTATCATGAGTGTGGTCCTCCACAATAAGGACAAGGGTCATAAAAGTATGAAAAACTACTATCCGACCAATTTTCATTACATGATGCCAATTTTCAAAACTAAGAAAATAAACAAGAAAACAAATAAGAAGATAAACAAAGATGAGAAAATAATTACATAAATATTCACAAGTTTGGACCAAAGCACGTACGCTTATTTCTCAAACAACCTAAATACACCAAATTGTTCTCCATCAGCGGCGCCAATTTTGATGACATTCAAATTCACTACTAAAAAGTAAATGGACACGGTCGCATACAATATAATTTACCCAACTATGAGTCAGGGTTGAATCCCACAAAGAATAATATGTAGGCGATTAGGCGTGTAAGATTATCAATTATTATGCTAAGCCAAACACTTAGAAGGTGATTGTGAAAATAATTATAACTAATTACGAAAATATAAACTAACCTAGAAAGCAAGTAAAATGATCAATGGCTACAAGCATGGATACACGGGGAATTACACTCAAGTAACGATCCAATGTATTTCATGGTTTTATAAATATGAGCGAGTTTATGTTAACTAGCCTCGGGCAATAATTCTATATTAGCTTCTTCCGAAGACTAACAAGACTTCCTAATTGAATTATCCCTAATATAATTAAGATATTAAACACACTCGAATATGGCTACAAGTAGTTCAATCCTATCCCTAGGTAGAATCTATAAAGTGAGGGTTAATGCCTCGAGTTCTTGTTAATAAATCTTTCTCAACCCAAAATTATCTTTCCCAAAATTAATTCGAAGTAAATGGGCGAGTCCTAGGGTTAGTTAATCCCTTTGGAAACATTAAAGAACAAGAATATTAAGGAAACAATAACTCATTTCATAATTAATAAAAATCGTTTAATACATAAGCACAACAAAATATTTAATCCATACTTTAAATATGAATATTCCCATAAACAAGATTCAAGTATTGGAAAAAATACTACACGCTTAGATATACAATACAAATCAAGGAAATGAAGAAATGAACATAAATGGGTAAGAAATTCTCAACCAAAAGCATCAAATCTTCAAGACCCAAGTGTGTGTGCAAGAACTCTAGCTTCAAAATTTGTTTTCTCTAGTCAAGGGATGTCAACAATGTTTAGAGATTTGCAAGAGATATTTCACAAATGAGTTAGGTCGTGATTCAAATGGCTTGGGGATCAAAACGTGAAATTCCATTTTTGTCCAGAATCTGCCCAGAAAATACTGCTATGCAATCGCGTGGAAAAGCACCACGATCGCGGTGAACAACAATTGATACTCTTTGCAATCGCACAACAAACCACGCGTTCGCGTAGGATAGTTGATCAGCCGCTGACCATACTTTCTTCATCGCGTTCGCACAACTTCAATTGTGTTCACATAGGTACACTCTATTGAACTTACGGGATCGCATGGAGTTCTCCGCGATCGCATAGAGCATTCACTGGCAGCTATTAATTTTCCCTTTTTAAACACATTTTAACTTGTTTTCTTCTGTATGTTCTTTAAATCACTTGATACCATAAATATGCAAATGCACCTCAATAAATGACTTAGTTTCTCAACAAAATTATACAAAATCCTAAGTATGAAGAAGAGATAAGTTGGTAAAATACCAACTTATCAAGAAGTGGAAGAAAATGTGAAAGGAAGTCGAAGAACTCGCCATTTCCGGACATCTCGAGAGGTTTATTTTAGAGAAAGAAAGTCATTAGGCTCAGGTTTTGGTGAAAACGTTTGAAGCACCATTAGTTTTTTGGACTCTTAGCCTTGAAGATGATTTTGCTTGCCAAATTTTGAGTGGTTCCTCCACGTAACTTCTAGATATTCAAGATCCTTGAATAGTCGACCAAATAGTGCCTTGTTTTTGAGTTTTTTTTAGATCTTTATGATCTCAGATATGTGACGAGGTAAAGGAAGGGGAAAAGGTGATGGGAGACGGGAGGCAGGTGATGATAGACAACGGATAAAGGGAGATGAGAGAGAAGAAATGCGGTGGACCATTGGTCATTTTCATGACCCAAACCGGAGGACCACGATGGTCACCTGACCTTACATGCCGAGCACCAACATAACTACCTCTATAACCACACCATCATGCATAAATGGATCGTAAGGTCCGTCATGAAACAATCTGAATAAAACATAAGGAAATACTCGACATAGGACGACCCAATGTGATATATAACTTGTACATGTAACATAAGGGCCTATAAGGCCGACATGACCAACACCTTCTGCTGAGTTGATAGCCTACTAGGAGGACCGTAAACATGTCTACCAGAACCTGCAGACATGAAATACAGTGTCCCCGAGCAAAAGGGACGTTAGTACGAATAAAGGACCGAGTATGTAAGGCATATAAGCATAAATTAGAACAGTAGTGTAAAGAGAGATAGAAAAGATACAACTTATTACATCTAAGTGCCTATGAGAGCAACTTACATGAAATGAATGATATATATATATATATATATATATATATACACACACGCACACACACTTTTAAAAGCATACGCCTTTGTGGGCATCATCATCATCATATCGCGCCCGGTCATAATAGTCTCAGTAAAAACGTACTCGACCATCATAAGGCTCGGTAGAATCGTACCAGGGCACGTGGAGCTCGGTAAAACCCAATTGATATGTGGTTGCAAAATAGGTGTCGTATCAGGCCGACTATAGCGCAACTCAATAGAGTAAAATAGGTATATATATATATATATATATATAATGCATGTTGAACTCATGGAATCACATTCTCAACTTTTCAGAGTGACGTAAGGTTGTTGCACCTTCAATTAACGTCATGGACATCTATACCATTAATATGAACCTCAATAGGATTCAAGAATCATATATACATGCTTAGAATAACATTATGAGGAAAGAACAACATGGACAATCTTAGTTTTTAGGAGAAGATCCTTTATGAGATACCGTATTGTTTACGTTCGTTTCACTTTAGATCATGTCAAAAGAAAGAAGGAAATGACTTAACATACCTTAACCCTGTTGATTCCTTAATACTTTTCAAACAAATATTCAAACAACTCAACTAAATCTACCATAGCATAAGGAGATTCAAAATCGGTGCTAAGTAAACACTAAGTATGTAACTTAAGCTAGTGCTTAGCGCTCGTTTACGTAAATTCGGGAAGCATCTCCCCTGTAACAAGGGAATACTCCAATACCATATACCACCACCACCAAAAATAATAACAACAACTAGATCAATCCAGCAATATATAAGTATCTATAACAAGACACCATATAACAATAATAAGTCACAACTACTTCACGACGAGCGGCAAGCTCGAATTGGAAATGGTACACCCCATATCTCCCATTATAGACTTCCTAATTTAACTTAACAATATAATTAACATGATAATGGATCCATTCATCTATTATTATAGCTTTATACCGTATATTTATAACAAAGAAAACAGTCCAAAACTCCAACCATTCTCAATTACCAACTTTATTTATTAGTTCATGTCTAATCCATCCATTTAACTTAATCAATATCAAGATAAACTTAAGTACATGAAATAACACAATATAATTACCTCCTACAGTAGCTTCAAGTCGAAATCCAATCTATACTTAGCTTACAACAACCCTCAATAGCTATACAACACCATAGAAGTGTTAATCTTCAATTAAGCTAATCTTCAATTAAGCTAATCTTCACTTCAAATCTCAAGTTTCATATGTTTCTTTCATCAATTCCCTTGATAAATAGATAGACATGCATAAAAATGGAAACCATATAATAATCAAGTTATTTTTCCTAATTTCCAGCCTTTAAAACCTATATATGTAGCCTTAAAATAATCCAACAAAAGATAACAACACCTCTTCCCCTTTCAACTGTTATCTTGTAATATTTCACTCCAACACCACAACCAACATGTAATTAACCTTAAACACAACCAAAAGGATGTTAAAATGCCTTAGGAAGTATATACAATTCCAAGACTAAGCTTAACTAAGTTCACCATCATCCTTTTTCACATCACAACACCATAGAGGGGTTATTCTTCACCTTTTGCTAATTTTGATGTTGGACTATGGTGTATTTTATTGGAATTTGTTTGGGGGCTTGGGGAATTGTTTAGCAGAGTTTGTAGAGTGTGAGGATGGAAGTAGGTCGAAAAATGATCAAAGCTCATCCCAAAAAAAAAAGATAAAAATAGGTGAAGTTCGGCCACCGACTAAGTGGGTCCCATAGGGGCTGCCTGCGCAGCCTCGCGAAATACAAATATTTCTCTACTCTATTGTCGTATTGACAAATGATTTAATGCATTAAAAACTAGACTCGTAGTTATTCAATTTGGTGGATGGATCACCCCTTAAATCTAAGTACATTGAGAGAAAAGCTCAGTGACATTATACACAAATTTCATTAGAATTATGAACGTAACTTACGACAACTTTTGCCGACTTTTGTTTTACAGATTGTTTGTCCTCAAAGATTAACATATGAATATTATATGAATAAAATAACTCATAACACGGACTTCTTATCATCTTAATAACCCTAGTCTCACCCTATAAGTACATGTTATAACATTCTCAACTTGTCGACTTTTGTCGAAACTTATTTCTTCCATTCATTTTTCTTCTAAACCTTCCAAACCTCTTGGTGATTGTGTTCATGATCTTAAATATTTGTTACCTCCAAGGTAACATGATTAACTTACTTTATATACTTTCAAATATGATCTCATTTCCGAGCTAACATCAATTGACTTACGACGTACTTTTATGCACAAAAACATAGGGTGTAACAGGTCGCTATTATGGTTTGTTGGTTAGAGAGAGGTGGAGAGAGAGAAAGAGGAACGAGAGGCAGAGGTTCGGTGAGTAAATAAGGGATTATGGTTTGGGTCTTAGATAAAAAGGGTCTAATGACCGGGTGAATGAGAGTTTGTTGATCATTTTTTATCAACGATTAAGGTTTTCTCGAAAAAAATAATATATAGATTTTGATATGTGAGATTAACTGAGGGATGTTGGATAATTTTGATCCAAAAATTGGGATTATGTCTGAAGGAAAGGGGTTAAGAGGATCGATCCGGAACGTCCGATGGAGTTAATCAACGGCCCCATGAAGTATATTTTCTTTATGAATGGCTGATGTATTATTTCTTTGACAAAGATTGATGACATAGTGGAGAGGGAGCTAAGTAAGATTGGAATCGGATTTCAGACCGAGTCAGGGGTTTTGACTAGGGGTGTTCAAAACCGATCCGAAACCGAAAACCGAACCGAACCGAAGCTTAATGGCTTA
>MDKI01259408.1:0-17047 GCA_005239505.1 Nicotiana paniculata
GTTTGATTATGGTTGTTTCTTTCCACGTACTTGGATTAATTTGATTCTATTATTGTCTCTTAACTGTGCACTGTTTTATTGTACTTGGGATAATGTTTGTGTATACATACTAGTACTATTCCACAGTAATAACGTCCCTTTTTCCGGGGGCGCTACATCTTTTATATGGATGTAGGTGATTCCATAGCAGGTAGCTCAGCTCGCCGTTAGTGGTGTCTTCTCCTCATCCCCCTTCCAGCTATTCTGGTGAGCCCCTTCCTCTCGGGGCCATGCATAGTCCTTGCTACCTCTTTTGAGTATATTGCGTATTGTAAGGTATAACCGGGGCCTTGTCGCCGGCAAGTATCATATAAATTCTTAAACACTCTAGAGGCTCCGTAGACATTATGTGGTTGTATATGTGTACATTTGGGCAGTGGTTGTAATGGTCCGTATTAGAGGCGTGGTATCTATTTTGCATGTAATGGGAAAACTAATTTGATAATGTAATATGAGGGAAAAAAAGGAATTGAACTGATTATGGTAATCACCCCCTTTTTAAACTTATTTCGTTGTTTTATGTAATTCATGTACAGTAGTATCACGTGGGGTAGGAAAGGCAAATCAGGTTCGCTTGACTGGGGTCACCCGGTTGAGTGCCGGTCACGTTCCCCGATTTTGGGGCGTGACACTATCAATTTTCAACTTTCACCAATTAACGTTGAAACAACCTACGGACCTCCAAATCAACATTCGGTCACGCTCCTAAGACCAAAATCAACATACGAAGCTAGTGGAACTGTCGAAACTCCATTTTGGATTTGTCTTCACACAAGTCAACCTACAGTCAACTCCTACCACTTAAACTTCCAATTTAGGTACTATATGTCCCATTTCACTCTGAAACTCTCCGAAACCCGACAGCAAGCACACTGGCAAGTCACATAAGAAAAAAAATTAAATAGAGGAAGAAATAAATAGGGGAATGGGGCTAATACTCTAAACACGACCGGCCGGGTCGTTACACATGTTCTATGTGCGATGATACTTTAGTGTAGTCCATGTTATTTTATTTGTGTCTATAACTTTCCTGGAATGTGAATTGAAGCGAAATCCTAGGTGTTTCTTGGTTTGAAAAATGATGTTATGATTTCTTTGATATTTTTGAGCTATGTTGATTATCGCAAATAAAATAATCCCCAGTTATCCCTTTGAGCATGTAGATATTTTATTTGTCATCCCATTAAGAATCTATACGCTTTTGTTCTTAATTGACATTGTTTTAATCCTTTTACCTCTTGAAACGCTTAAGTGATTTTTGAGGGGAACCAATGAAAGAAAGAAAGGTGCAGTTGTATCTTAAAGAAATACACCGCTGGTGAGAAGTTTAAAGTACAAGAGAATTGTTAGAAAAGAAAAAGTTGAAAAAAGAAGAGAAACATATGTCAAAAGATAAATAACATATATTATCCCTGCTAGTGAGTTGTAAATAGAAGTAGTGCTTAAAGAAAGAGGGAACGTTTTTGGGGGTGATCTCGTTTGGAAAGTTGAAGTTGGGTTAAAGAAATTTGTGCTTAAAGTTGATTATATAATGTGTTAAAATAATTAGGAGGATTAGTCATTATTCCTAAATATATCATACTCATCCTTTATCTTACATTACAACCATGAAAAAGTCATAATTGATTTTAATTTGAGCAAGTCTACATTAGTAAAAGGTTACATAATAGGCAAGTATGTGGTACAATTTGCATGTAAGGGTGGAAAATAGGTTGTTTGGGCTGTATTTGGGCTGGTCAAGATAGATTGCCTTATTAAATGGCTCATTATCCACCTATGCCCAAAGTTCACTTAGGTTAAGATGGGTTGGGTCAAGATGAGATAAACAATGGATTGTAATCCAACCCGCCCAAATTGACCTAAATTTTGCACTATTCTCAATCTTTAAAACAAGCATATGTAAAAATTAACTATGTTTTGGAATAAATATCAATTCATGCCAAATGATTTCTTTCCTCAATTTGAATTTAGAATTTTATTTGATAGTCCTTCATCTTACAATGCTAACAAAGATCAGAATAATAAAAAATATTAATATTAGACCTTCCTACCCTACCCAACCCAACCCAACCCACCTCCCAACCCCCACCCCATCCTAAAATAGAAATATGATCTAGAGTAATTTCTTTTAATGTTGAAGATATAGTATTTTCTTTTTATTTCAGAAAAATAAATATTTTGTTTTTATGATGTAGAAAGTTCTTTCATATCAATAAAATAAGTACTTATTTTCTTCATGACGTAGAAAATGTATTTTTTTCACAAAATGTGTACTTTCTTTTAATGTTATATGAAAGTATTTTCTTTTGTTTCAACAAAAAGAGTACTTTCTTTTCATGATGTGGAAAAGTATTTTATTTTAATGTTGTAGATAGAGTATTTTATTTTTCATTTCAACAAAATAAATATTTCTTTTTATGATGTATAAAAAAAAATATTTTAATAAAATAAGTACTTTCTTTTCATGATATAGAAAAAGTATGCTTTGTTTTTCCATAAAATGAGTACTTTATTTTCATGTTGTAGAAATATTTTCTTTTGTTTCAATAAAATAAGTACTTTCTTTTCAAGATATAGAAAAGTAGTTTCTTTTTTTTTTTAATAAAATGAGTACTTTCTTTTTATGCTATAGAAAAAATATTTTCTTTTGTTTTAACAAAAAGAGTAATTACTTTTCATGATGTAGCAAATATTTTTTTTTTTTCATAAAATGAGTACTTTCTTTTCATGTTGTGGAAAAAATATTTTCTTTTATTTCAACAAAAAGGGTAATTTCTTTTCATGACGTAAAAAAAATACTTTTTATTTCACAAAATGGGTACTTTCTTTTCCTGTTGTAGAAAAAGTATTTTCTTTCATTCCAATAAAATGAGTACTTTCTTTATGAGGATATCAACAAAACATGAAAAAATTAGAAAATATTTTCCAGATAATGGGTAGAACTCTAATATTGAATATTTTTATGGGTCAAGGTTGGGCATCATCATGGTCCATTTGGACTGATAATATTTTATGGGTTAACTTGGCTAGCCCAAAACAGCCCATTGGCAAAATCATTCTAGCCCAAACCCATTAAAGCTTGGGCGGGTCAAATGGGTTTGGGTTAGTTTTGCAATCCCTATTTGCATGCACGTGACTTCTTTGTGGGAGTGAGAGATTTTTTTTCATATATTTGTGAGTCCTTACAATGTATTTGAGAATATGATTCGAGTGTGGGGACTGATATTCTCCTTGATTTTATTGCGGGGGCACATAATTTCACAATGAATAGGTTACGTTATTAGACTTCTTTAAATATTAAGTGTTCAAGTTGTGAGTGCATTGTGATATTGAGTCGGTTTCTAGGCTTGGATTATTATGAGAATTTATTTATGTTACGACTATTTTTGAAGTATGGCATAAGTTATGGGAAGTGTGTGTTGAATGCATATGCTAGAGTTTAATTGATTCTATTAACCATGGTCATAGGCGTATTGTGCTTTGAATATGCTAAGTTATAAAGTGCTCAAAGATAGAATAAATTGTTGGTTGACTCGAGGACGAGCAATACTTACCTTATATTTATTCTTTTAATGATACATTGTGCGATATTTGAGCTTAATTGAGTTGATTTATGTGTAGGACCATTTTAACGCAAAGTGAAATCAAAGTTGCACACAATGATGTTGAAAATACAAAGAAAGAGCACGAAAGGAAAATCGGCACAAGGCAAAGAGGAGATCAGACCCAACACCTCGCCCCACATGGAAAAAGACGAGTACAATCTCTCCTCCCCACCTCGACTAGCCAGGTCCCCTACCTCGCCTTCCACCTCGCCCCAGATCTGGCCTTGCAAGGGAAAGCGCCAGGTCTCCTATCTCGCCCCAGACCTGGCCTAATGTAACGACCCACCGCCCACACTCCAGAGCAGCGAGTTCATGTTGGTCAGGTTCCAGGTGTCATGTCGACACATTCTCTGGTCCCAGTTCAGCCCGTGGTTAGGGTAGCAACATCTGAGGAAGAACAGCTTCGACTTGAGAGGTACAAGAAGTACCACCCTCCTACCTTTAGTGGATTGGCGAAAGATGATGCCCAGGTTTCCTGGAGGAGTGTCACTGCATTCTTCGTACTATGGGTATTGTGGAGACGAGTGGGGTTTCTTTTGTTACGTTTCAGCTCAGGGGAGCGGCTTATCAGTGGTGGCGGGCATATGAATTGGGTAGCCCGGCCGAGTCAGCTTCACTTACATGGGTCCAGTTTTCAGAGATATTCCTAACAGAGTTTGTATCTCATTCCCTTTGAGATGTATGGTGATTGGAGTTTGAGCAGCTGCATCAGTGAACTATGTCAGTGTCAGAGTATGCCGTGAGATTCAGTGATTTGGCCAAGCATGCACCTACTTTGGTCGCTACAGTTAGAGAGCGTGTCTGTAGATTCATCGAGGGGCTCAGACATGATATTTCGTTCAACATGGATTTGGATTTAGAGTCGGATATTTCGTTTCAGTAGGTGGTAGGGATCGCTCGCCGAGTAGAGGGCATGTGGGATCAGGAGAGAGAGGACAGGCAAGTCCATGAGAGAGAGGACATGCGAGGTCAGGAGAGAGAGAGTATAGAGAGACGAGGAGTCCTCGTATGCTGGAGAGATCTACTGGCCCTTATTTTAGAGGCAGGGTACGACATGGTACAGTTTTTATAGGTCAGCCAGTTCAATTTGCACTTCCGACTTTGCACCGTGTTTCAGGTGCTCATGGGTCTCAGAGTACTTGTATTGACGCATTTTCCATAGCCACATTAGCAGAGAGGTTTCTTTGAGTGTGGAGATACCAGCCACGTGGTGAGAGATTGTCCTAGACTCCAGACAGATGTGTCATAGCGGGGTATTCAGGCGAGTAGAGGGCGCCCAAGAGAGGAAGGCTCGGCCCGTTGATTCGTTTTATGTAGTAGGCTGGAGGTCGTTGCGCCAGATGATGTCATACATGTATGTTTTTGATTTTTTACAGAAGGGCACCATTCGTATTTCATTTCGGTTCTGCTTATCGAGACGAGTTCCCTTATTTGTTGTTTCATTTATAGGTGAGTTTCATGATTTGCACTCTGTTTAGGTGTTTGCCCCTTTTGCGAGATTCTATAAGTGGCAGACGGTGTCTATCGTTATTTTTTATCCATCATTAAGAGTGATGAGACTAGAAGTGTGTCCATGTTGTTTATTATGGTAGGTTTTGGTGTGATTCTTGAGTATTCTTGGTTACGATTTGTGATTTTGGTACTCTACCGGGGTGAGAGCTCAGTAAGTGTTGTGATTTTATAGGCAGAACTGAGTTAGGTGAAGATTTCAATTAGTATGGTGTATAGTTGACTTATGATTTTGAGTTAAGGGTGAGACCCTCGTGATTTCATGTGATTTGATATGTTTGAGCGGTGTTGCGTGCCGCGGTGGAGAGTTATACCAGGATGAGATCCTTATGGTTGTTCATGTACTTTGATTTCCTATTTAAATTGATTCGTAGTATGGTACTGATAGAGAGTTGTGTATGTCGGGCTTGTTTGATATTTCTCTTATGTGTTTCTCTTTACATATTCAGCCATTTTCATTCTGTGCTTCTTGAGTTTTAGATTGCGGGTTGTGTGCCCGGTAGTGTTGGCTGTGACTTATTGATTCGTATGTATAGTTATGAGGCCTTTGTGGTTCATGCATCATCGTCAGTGTTGTGGAGGTTTGAAATGGGTTCCTATCGGATATGAGGCTAAATGTTGGTGCTAGTTTTGGATTAAGGGCAGCTATTTTCATCAGAAGTGTTATTATGGGCCTATGTGTGATGTGTTATGTTGAATGGTCGTACCTTGTGCGTGTAGGCATGAGTTGTTGCAGTTGGTTGAGACTGATACCGGGTATGGATTTAGAATCGGGCCTTTTGGAAATGAATGGAAGGTGAGAATTTTGACTCTGAGGCTTATCAGTGTTGGTGGAAAGGCTAAATTATAGTTGAGATGGTGTCGTCAGGCTTATGTGGATTGGGGTGATGTGGGATCACCCCTGGATGTATGTTGGAGGTGTGCATTCAGTGATTTGAAGACTTCGAGGCGATTCTTAGCACGTTCGAGGACAAATATTTATTTTCAGAGGGGAAGGATGTAACGACCCGGCAGGTCATTTTGAAAATTTAAGCTTTGTTCGGCAGCATAAGATCTTGAACAGCTTCATGTGGTGATTTTTGACTTAGGCGTGCATCCAGATTTGGATTTGGAGGTCCGTAGGGTGATTTGAATGATTTCGGCGAAAGATGAAGTTTGGAAAGTGGAGAGATTTGACCAATAGTTGACTTTGATGGTATCAGGGTCAGAATGTGATTCCGAGAGTTGGAACAGCTCTGTTATGTCATTTGGGACTTGTCTGGAAAATTTGACGTTATTCTGGGTTGGTTTGATAGGTCTCGGCGCGAGTTTTAGAAGTTGGAAGATTGAAAAGCTCATAAGTTCGATTTGAGGTGTAGTTCATAGTTTTGTCGTTGTTTGATGTGATTTGGGGCCTCGAGAGGGTCCGTTTTAGGTTATTGAACTTGTTAGTATGTTTGGACGGGGTCCTGGGGGCCCAGTCGTGTTCCGGTCAAGTTTCAAATGTTTTTCATGGTTTTGTACATGTCTGTTTCTGGTGTCACACTTTGGAACGCAAGTGCACCTCCGCTTCTATGCAAGCCTGGCCGCTTCTACGGTCATGAAGTCATGTGAGCTTGCTCTCTTCTACGGAGGCCGGCACGCAGGTGTGAAGGCCGCTTTTGCGGTCCGGCGATCGCACCTGCGAAGAAGCTCGCTTCTGCGTTTCCCCATTGCGCTTCTGCAGTGCCTTTGGTGCGATTGTTTATCCGCAGATGCGGTTCCAAGCCTGGTTAGCTGAGTTTGCAGATGCAAACTCTTTCTCGCAAATGCGTGTGCACAGATGCGCCTCCTTGTCTGCCAATGCGTAAATCCTCGCAGACTCATTTAAGTCGAGGGTTTGGCCATTTTCTTCATATTTTGAGTTTTAGACTTCGATTTTGGGAGCTTCTTTGTGGGTTTTTCAAGAAAAACGATTGGGTAAGTATTCTTCACCTAGAATTTAATATATTCCATGATTTTATCTTCATTTTGTCATTTAATTTGTGTTTTGAGTTGAGGAAAATGGTGGTTTTTGAAGAACGTTTTCAAAATGAAAAATCATGATTTGAGGGATGAAATGGAATCGAAATTTGATAATTTTAGTATGGTTGAACTCGTATCGGAATGGGTGTTCGGGTTTTGTGAAATTTGTCGGGTTCCGAGGTGCGGGCCTAGGGGTCGACTTTTGGGTTGATTTTTGGATTTCGATAAAGATTGAGACTTTATAATTCAGAATAGTTTCTTATGAGTTTTACTTGTGCTTCGAAGTTATTTTGGTTAGATTTGAGCCGTCTGAAGGTCACTTCACCCGAGAAGTTCATTTTAGAGTACTGGTTTGTCTTCTTTGAGGTAAGTATCTTGCCTAATCTTGTGGGGGTGGGAGGAACTACCCCTTAGGATTTGAGTCTTCTATGTTGATTGTAGTCCGTGTACGCGAGGTGACGAATACGTGCTCGGACCTATTTGTGGAAATTGTCCTCTTAGAGTTACTAGGTCCTTGTATTCATTGAATATGCAGTCATTCTTGTTATGATTACGTTCCTTAATTACTAGTTTCACCTTTACCTACTTAATTAGATTCAATTTCTTCATGATCCACTCTTATTGTTACTTGATTCATATGTGCCTTAATTGAAACTATTATCTCTTCCATTGCCATGTTATCTTTTCCCTGACTGCTTATTTTTATTTGAAGTTGTAGTTATTCCTTTTGTAAATGTTCTCCCTTAATTGAGGTTTTGGTGATCTTCTCACTGCCTACCTTTATTTGAATTGGTTGTATCTCTCCCGTAATTGTCCAAACTTAAAAGAAGCTTAGATATCCTATGCCTTAGTTGACTCTCCCTTAATTGAAATTATTTGACTCGTGTTAGTTTCTTGTTGTTGGACCGTACACTATGGGTCTATTGTTACATATTATTTTCTCCCCTATTGAGTTGTTCTTGTTATGCCTAGAATTCTTTATTCTGGTTATTCCTTGTGAACTAGTTTTACTGTTTCTGGTGATCGAAGGTTCTTGAGTTGATTTACTTACTGTACTTTGTATTATTGTAATTGTTGTTGTTGTACTTGTTGTGGTGATGCACAAGGTTTCTGTCGTGCGGTTGTTGTTATTGTGATGCACGAGGTTTCTGTCGCACAGTTGTTGATATGGGGTTGCACGAGGTTTCTGTCGTGCTGTTGTTACCATTTATATTTTCACATGCGACGTGACAAGGCGGGATATATATATATGTGGGTTGCGCATGTGGCGAGATAAGGTGAGAACATTGTTATGCACGTGTGGCGAGACAAGGTGGGCACTTACTTTACTATTGCACGTGGCGAGACAAGATAGGTTGTGTCAGGGATTGATTTGTGATGACTTGTGATGGCCTGAGAGAATTCTTGTTGTTGATATTTGTGTAGTGGTATGCTTACATGTGTAAGCCTTATCTTGTGAAAGTCGTGAGAAAACATTCTACGTGATGTCCGCTCCTTTTTCTTATGTTTACTGGCTGGTTGAACTTGTCACGCAAAAATTGTTGACTTCAAAATTCTAAAATTATGTATTCTCTTCTCTCACAGATGGTGAGGACATGTACAGGCCGATCTGATGACCAAGCACCTGCACCCCCTACTAGATTCGCGAGAGGCCGGGGCCAGCGTAGAGGCCGAGGACGTCCACGTGGTGCAGCCAGAGCACCCGCACAAGCTGCTACAAAGGAGCCCCCAGTAGCTCTAGCTGGAGGGCAGGCACCTGAGGTACCCCGATGCTGCACCAGCCCTATAGGAGACTCTAGCCCAGTATTTGAGCATGTTTAGCACCTTAGCTCAAGTTGGATTGATCCCACTTGCTCCTGCCACATCTCAGGCCGGGGAAGGAGCATAGACTCCCGCCGCCCGTACCCAGAGCAGCGGGTTCAGGTTGACCAGGTTCCACAGGTTATACCGTGCAGCCGATAGCTCATGTTCAGCTTGAGGCTAGTGCAGCAGTATCTGAGGCAAAGCAGCTCAAACTTGAGAGGTACAAGAAGTACCACCCTTCTAACTTCAGCGGATTGGCGACAGATGATGCCCATGTTTTTCTGGAGGAGTCTCACCGTATTCTCCGTACTATGGGTGTAGAGGAGTCAAGTGGGGTTCTTTTACTATATTCTAGCTTAGAGGAGCAGCCTATTAGTAGTGGCGTGCTTATGAGTTGGGTAGTCTGGCTGAGGCAGCTTCACTTACATGGACTCAGTTCTCGGACATGTTTTTGAGGGATTATGTTCCACAGAGTCTCAAGGACGCATGGCGCACAGAGTTTGAGCAGTTTCCCTAGGGTGCTATGAATGTGTCAGAGTATGCAGTTCGTTTTAGTGATTTGGCCCGACATGCACCAGCCTTGGTTGCCACAGTTCGAGAGAGGTTCGTCGGTTTATTAAGGGACTCCACCCTAGTATCAGGCTTAGCATGCCTGGGAGTTGGAGATGGATATTTCTTACCAGTAGGTTGTGAGTATTATTAGGAGATTGGAGGGTATGCTTGCTCGGGAGAGTGAGGAGAGGGAGGCCAAGAGGTCTCAAGAGTCTAGCACTTACAGTGGTACTCGTTCCCTAGCTGCAGTTCGTCATAGTAGGGGCTATGTGAGTCGCCCCGTTCCCTTAGTTCTTTTTGCCGTCAGTGGTATTCCGGCCCTTTCTAGGCCCCAGGAGCCTTATTTTGCACCGCCAGCATGTAGTGTACCTCCTGAACGGGGTGCTTTTAGAGGCCAATCTAGCAGACCTAGCTCGAGCCAGTCATAGTAGCTACGCCCTCCGAGAGCTTGTTTTGAGTGGGGCGACACTCGTCATATGGTGAGGGATTTCCCCAGACTTAGGAGGGATGCACCTCCACAGACTTCTCAGGCACCATGTGCTCCATCCGGTCCTTAGGATATGATTATAGCACTAGCTACCGCCCCACCTGCTCAGCCAACTCGAGGTGGAGGTCAGGGAGGTCGATATCACCCTAGAAGGGGAGGCCACGCCAGATATTATGCTCTTCCTGCTCGTACAGAGGCGATTGCTTCCGACCCTGTGATTACAAGTATTGTTCCGGTCTGTCATAGAGATACATCGGTCTTATTTGATGCAGGCTTTACTTATTTCGATGTGTCCTCTTATTTTTCCCTGTATTTGGGTGTATCTCGTGATTCTTTGAGTTTTCATGTTTATGTGTCTACAACTGTGGGAGATTCTCTTGTTGTGGACCATGTGTATCGGTCGTGTTTGGTTGTTCTTAGTTGTTTTGAGACAGAGCCGATTTATTATCACTCAGCATGGTAGACTTTGATATTATTTTGGGCATGGACTTGTTGCCGCCCCATTATGCTATTCTTGATTGTCACGCTAAGACTGTGACACGGGCTATGCTAGGATTACCGCGATTAGAGTGGAGAGGTACCTTAGAGTATACTCCCAACAGAGTTTTCATTTCTTAAAGCTCAACGAATGGTTGAAAAGGGGTGTAACGCATATCTAGCTTATGTGAGAGATGTCAGTATTGATACCCCTACAGTTGAGTCAGTCCTAGTAGTGAGGGACTTTCCAGATGTATTTCTAGCTGATTTTTCAGGCATGACGCCCGACAGAGATATTGACTTTGGAAATGATTTGTTGTCGGGCACTCAGCCCCATATTGTATGGCTCCTCCTGATTTGAAGGAGTTTAATAATCAGTAACAAGAGTTTCTTGATAAGGGCTTCATTTGGTTCAGTGTGTCACCTTGGGGTGCTCCGGTCTTGTTTGTGAAGAAGACGGATGGTTCTATGCGTATGTGCATTGACTATCGCTAGCTGAACAAATTTACAATGAAGAATATGTATCCATTGACTCGTATTGATGACTTATATGATCAGTTATATGGTGCCAAGGTGTTTTCCAAGATTGACTTACATTCAGGCTATCATCAGTTGAAGATTCAGGAGCCAAATATCCCGAAGACTGCTTTCAGGACTCAGTATGGTCACTACGAGTTCCTTGTGATGTCATTTGGGCTTACCAATTCCCCAGCAGAATTTATGCACTTGATGCACAGTGTTTTCCAGCCCTATCTTGACTCATTTGTCATTGTGTTTATTGATGATATTCTGGTGTACTCCAGGACTCCGGAGGATCATGAGCAACACTTGAAGATGGTGCTTCAGACCTTGAGAGAAGAAGTTATATGCTAAATTTTCAAAGTGTGAGTTTTGGCTAGACTCAATGGCATTCTTGAGTCATGTAGTATGGAGTGATGGGTTCAAGGTGGATCCGAAGAAGGTGGAAGAAGTGTAGAGTTGGCCTAGACTGTCCTCAACTACGGAGATCCGGAGTATTCTTGGTTTGGCGAGGTATTACCGTCATTTTGTAGAGGGTTTGTCATCTGTTGCATCACCTATGACCAGGCTGACCTAGAAGGGTGCTCTGTTCAAGTGGACAGAGGAGTGTGAGGAGAGCTTTCAGAAGCTCAAAACAGCTTTGACTACAGCCCAGTATTGGTATTGCCTACAGGTTTGGGGTCTTATATAGTATATTTGTGATGCGTCGTGGATTGGTCTCGGCGCAGTGTTGATGCAGGATGGTAGGGTGATTGCCTGCACGTCCAGACAGTTGAAGGTGCCTGAAAAGAACTATCTTGTCCATGACCTTGAGTTAGCAGCTATTGTTCATGCCTTAAAGATTTGGCGGCACTATTTGTACGATGTACCTTGTGAGATCTACACCGATCACCTAAGTTTGTAGCATCAATTCAAGTAGAAGGATCTTAATTTGCGTCAGCAAAGGTGGTTGGAGCTGCTTAAGGATTATGATATCACCATTTTGTACCATCACGGGAAGGCCAATATGGTGGCCGATGCTTTGAGTTGCCGGGCGGAGAGTTTGGGTAGCTTAGCATATCTACCGGCAGCAAAGAGGCCATTGGCATTGGATGTTCACGCCTTATCCAACCAGTTTGTTAGATTTGATATTTCTGAGCCGAGGCGAGTGTTGGATTGTGTGGTCTCTCGGTCTTCTCTTTATGATCGTACCATGGAGTGTCAGTATGATGACCGTCATCTGCTTGTCCTTAGGGACACGGTTCAGCACAGTGATGCTAAGGAGGTCACTATTGGAGATGATGGTGCACTGAGGATGCAGGGTATGCTATGTGTTCCCAATGTAGATGGTTTGTGTGAGTTGATTCTCCAGGAGGCTCACAGTTCGCGGTACTTCATTCATCCGGGTGCCACGAAGATGTATCAGGACTTGAAGAAGCATTACTGGTGGAGGAGAATGAAGAAGGACATAGTGGGATATGTAGCTTAGTGTCTAAATTGTCAGCAGGTGAAGTATGAGCATCAACGGCCAGGTGGGTTGCTTCAGAAATTAGACATTCCGGAGTGGAAATGGGAGCGTATAACTATGGATTTCGTTGTTGGGCTTCCACGAACTCACCGAAAGTTTGATGCAGTTTGGGTGATTGTGAATAAGCTGACCAAGTCAGCTCATTTCATTCCTGTGATGACTACCTATTCTTCCGAGCAGCTGGCTCAATTTTATATCCATGAGATCGTCAGGATTCATGGCGTATCAGTATCCATCATCTCTGACCGGGGTACACAGCTTACATCATGGTTCTATAGGGTCGTAGAACATGAGTTGGGTACTTGAGTGGAGTTGAGCACATCATTTCATCCTCAGACGAACAGACCGTCTGAGCGCACTATTTAGATATAAGGTGATATGATTTGTGCGTGTGTGATGAAGTTTGGAGGTTCGTGGGATCAGTTATTTCCACTTGCGGAGATTTCCCACAACAGAAGTTATTAGTCGAGCATCTTGATGGCACCGTATGAGGCTCTGTATGGTAGGCGGTGTCGGTCTCCAATGGGTTGGTTCGAGTTGGGCGAGGCTAGGTTATTGGGTACAGACTTAGTTCATGATGCTCTGGAGAAGGTTAAGGTGATTCGAGATCGACTTCGCACAGCTCAGTCCAGATAGAACAGTTATGCCGATCGGAAGGTTCGTGATGTCGCATTCATGGTTAGAGAGTGGGTCCGGCTCCGGGTGTCACCTGTGAAGGGTGTTATGAGGTTCAGAAAGAAGGGAAAGCTGAGCCCAAGGTTTATCGGCCCATTCGAAATGTTGCGGCGTGTTGGATAGATTGCTTATGAGCTTGCCTTGCCTCCTAGTCTTCCAGGGGTTCATCCAGTATTCCATGTTTCTATGCTCCGAAAGTATCACGACGATCCATCTCATATGTTAGATTTCAGCTCAATCCAACTGGACAAGGATTTATCTTATGTTGAGGAGTCGGTGGCTATTTCGGACAGGAAGGTTCGAAAACTGAGGTCGAAGAAAATTGCTTCCGTGAAGGTTCAGTGGATGGGTCAGCCAGTCGAGGAGGCGACTTGGGAGACCGAGCATGATATGCGCAGTTGTTATCCTAATCTTTTCATCACTTCAGGTATGTCTCTGTACTCGTTCGATGACGAACGATTATTTTAAGAGGGAGAGGATGTAACGACCCGGCCGGTTGTTTTGAGAGAAATATCCCCGACCCCCTATTTACTTCTTCCCCCGTATCTTTTTCTACTTATGTGACTTATTAGGAGGTTTTGTTTGTGGTTTCGGAGTCTTTTGGGACACAGTCCCTACAACGGAAGCTTAAGTTCTAGGATTTTGACCGTAGTTGGAACTATATGAAGACAACTCCGGAATGGAGTTTTGTCGGTTTCATTAGCTCCGTTGGGTGATTTTGGACTTAAGAGCATGTTCGGATTATGTTTTGGAGGTGTGTAGCTCAATTAGGCTTGGTTTGGCGAAAGTTGAATTTTTGGGAAGTTTGACCGGAAGTGGAATTTTTTGTCTCGGGGTTGGATTTGGATTCTGGAAGTTGGAGTAGGTACGTAATTTCAATTATGACTTGTGTATAAAATTTGAGTTCAATCGGACGTGGTTTGATAGGTTTCGGCATCGGTTGTAGAAGTATGAAGATACAAAGTTCAATAAGTTTGAACTGGAGGGTGATTCGTGTTTTTAGCATTGTTTGATGTAATTTGAGAGCTTGACTAAGCTTGTATGCTGTTTTAGGAAAAGTTGGTATTTTTGGTTGAGGTCTCGGGGGCTTCGGGTGAGTTTCAGATGCCTAACGGATCAAATTGGAAGTTGGAGGAATGGCTGAAGCATTGCAGCTTCTGGTGTAATCGCACCTGCGGTAGGATTGACTGCAGGTGCAGACTCACACGTGCAGAAGGAGGAGTGTAGGTGCGATTTGTAGAAGCCTGGCCTATGGGCGCAAGTGCAAGGCTAGGACCGCATAAGCGGAGCCGCTCCTGCGGAAAAGGATCGCAGAAGCGGAAGGCGAACTGAGTGAGGATTCCGCAGAAGCGAAAAATATTCCGCAGATTCGGCCACCTGATCGCAGAAGCATCCCAGGTACCTTTAATTATTTCCACACCTGAGATGGAATTTCCACAGGTGCGACTGGAAGCCCGTGGAAGCGAAATCGCTGGGCAGAAAAGGTTAAGTTCGTGGATTTATTTCCATTTTAAATTTTGGGACTTTGAAAGCTCGTATTAAGGCGATAATTCAGGGATTTTTTAGAGAGAACTCTGGGGTAATGATTCTTAACTCGTTTATGGTTATTATCACAAATCTATAGTTGATTTCATCATTTAATTAAGAAATTTGGTTGAGAAATTTGGGAAAAAGGGATGGAAGTTCTTCAACTAAGTTTTTGAATTTTGATTCGGATTTTGATATCGGATATTGATAATATTTGGTATGAGTGAACTCGTGAGTGAATGGGTATTCATATTTTGTGACTTTTACCCGATTTCGAGACGTGGGCCCAGGGAGGCTTTTTAGGGCGATTTTTGAATTTCTAGTTGAAGTCTTGATTTCATTAATTAGCTTAGTCTCTTATATTTGTATTTATGATATGTAATTGTGTTTGGCTACATTTGGGCCATTCGGAGCCGGATAATCGAGGAAAAGGTATTCTTATGGATTGATTTGAGCTTTGTTCGAGGTAAGTGGATTGCCTAACCTTGTGTGGGGGGAAATCTCCTTAGGATTTGATACTGTTGTGATATGTGAGCGCCATGTACGTAAGGTGACGAGTGCGTACATGGGCTATTTGTTGTAAAGTCCAATTTTTACTGAGTAGTAACCTATTTGCATCTTAAGTGAGTTATACAAGCATGTGTAGTTATCCTGTTTAGTCTAATATCGCATGTATACGTGCTTTAATTATTTATTTGAACTATGTGCAACATGCCTAGTTGATTTCCTGCTTTTCCTTGATATTTATCAGCCTTAACTATAGAATTCTTGTTGTTAATTATTGTATATATCGATTTGAGCTGTATGTTTACTTTTGGGACTACGAGGTGGTACCTCGGGGGTTCTCCCTGCAGATTTACTGTTGAGACTACGAGGCGGTAGCTGGGGAGTTCTCCCTGCACATTTACTTTTGAGGTTACGAGGCGGTACCTCGGGAGTTCTCCCTGCACATTTACTTTTGAGACTATGAAGCGGTACATTGTGAGATCTCTTCGCATAATTACTTTAGGACTACGAGATGGTATCTCGGGAGATCTTCTACTGCTTAACCCTGTGTGATGTACTGCTATTTTGTTGTGTTTTCCTTTTTGTTAAATTCCAGTCTCTTATTATATTGCTACATTCTCCTGCTTCATTTATTATATACCGGTGTGCCCTGACCTGACCTCGTCACTACTCGACCGAGGTTAGGCTTGGCACTTACTGAGTACTGTTATGGTGTACTCATACTACTCTTCTGCATATAGTTTGTGTGCAGATCCGGGTGCTCATTATCAGCCACATCATCGATGACCAGTGACAATTTGGAGACTTCATGGTATATCTACTGTGTCCGCAGACCTCGAAGTCCCCCTCTATTCTCCCATATGTCAATTACATTCTGTATTTCTTTGTTAGACTCTAGTGTATAGAGATACTAGTTTCCTTCTGTAGCTTGTGACTTATGATTTTTCGGGTTTTGGGAATACGGTGTATTACTAGAGTGTTGGTTATTGTATATGTCGAGCGGCTTTGTTACCAGTTATTTGGTTATCTATTATAGTTAGTTGTTAAGCTTTACTTCTATTTTTGTTATTTTCTGCAATTTGTTAGGCTTACCTAGTCGTAAAGACTAGGTGCCGTCACGACGTTTTACGGAGGGAGTTTTGGGTTATGACATGATAGGAGGAAGGCGGCATAGGAAGAGAGAGAAATGAGAGCGAAAGAAAAAAGGTAAAATGACCTCGTAGTCACTTAAACTTGTACCGATTTCACATCCCGATAAACTTAGGAGTATTTAACACTTTTAACTCAATAAAGTGAGTACTAATAAACATTCTATTCATGCGTGTTGCTCAATTGAGCTGGTGTGTCATACACATCAGCGTCCACATCACATAAATAACATTTATTCTTAATTTGTATTTAAAAGAACTCCAAAATTAACCCCTTCCCCCTCGGCTTCTGTCACCCTTCTTCGCCCTCTCTAATATTCTGATTTCTTTCTCTTTCCCCACCATAAACTAAGCAAGGCAGAATTGAGAGACTCACCATAACACATCTTCAATCATTTTTATTTTGCCTAGACAATATCAAGATTCTCTTTCAAGAAATTAATAGTCTCATAAAAGTTGTGGCCATGATTTGCACAAATCAAATAAAAAAAGGGATATCGCCATGTCTATAAATCGAAAATCTGAAATTGCAGCCAGAAAGAAAAAGACCATAAATAGGTAGAGCGTGTGACTACAAGTGTGCATTATTTTTTCCGCATACCTTCTCTGAAAGATCTCAAATTAAATAAGGAAAACAAAATCCATCAATCTCAAAGACTAAAACCTTCAACTACTCCACTTTCTCAAAGACTGGAAGGGTGGGGGGGGG
>ML361418.1:0-19270 GCA_005239505.1 Nicotiana paniculata
AATACCGAATTAATTCGGTTCGGTTCGGAATTCGGTTTTTCGGATTTTATGCCCACCCCTACCCCAAAGGCAGCAGGGTATCAACAGGAAAAACAATATAAAATGAAGATTCTGATTAACCAAAGGATGACTGGCAAACACAAAAGAGGAAAAATTTCAAAGGCAATTCCCAAAATAAGAAGCAGCAGCAAACATATAGACCAAAGCAACAGTCAGGTCAACCACCTAATGGTACCCCTACTGAACAGATCACCAAGAAATCAGATATAACCATTATTGATTCTACTGCAACTGTAAATGATTCTGTGGCTCAGAATCATGTCCCTCGATCCCACTCCCCCCCTATTGATTTGATTGGTTCAGAAGTTCAAGGAGGAATGGATAAATGTCAGGGGAAACCTATAGAAAGATAGGAAGGGGAACCATCAGGGGTGGGATTTCCTCATGTTTTACATGAGTGTGCTAATGCACAATTGACAGACCCTAGGCTGGACCATCTGTCCTCTGCTACCACTACCCACAATCAAGACAATCATGATGATCAACATCCTTCTGCTGAAGTTGACCACTGTGAAATTATCAGCTCTGAAGAGTATCAATCAGCCCAGGAAAATGATCAGATAAGAAGGCTACTGAAAGGAAAAACCCATGCTTCTACAGACTTCAACATCCAGCCCCCTAAGTCCAAAAATAAACCTAGCCAAAAAAAAGGGAAAGCTATGAGGAACCAAAATTCAGGAATCTATATCAATGAACTTCCAGATAACCTCCACTCAAATTTTCCCAATAATTAATTCCTGAGCCCCACATCAAAATCTCAAAGGTATAAGGATCCAATAATTGATCCTGCTCTTTCACAACCCCTTCTGGATTGAAAGCCCCAATCCATCCAAATACATGCCTACCCATGCTCCAGGGCACAGCACTAAGGAACACCATCATATTCATCCCTTAGAGGCAGTGCTTGAAGAATTTCCTATCAACAGATATTCTTCCCAAGAGGATGCATACAGACCCATTCTCTCAGAGGATGAGACCTGTGGTGAAGATGATGAAGAGGTTAACTTCAGGGATGAAATTGTGAAATTGAGGAAGAGCAACGATGTGACCTTCTGGTTGCTGCCCTTAATGGAGCTACAGATCAGGAAACTACAACATCCCAAAGACCAAACACCAGATTTTCTCCAAGAACCACCAGAAGCAAGGTTGTTAGAAGCAACAGTGTACCACCAAACCATAACCCCCCCCCCCCCCCCCNAGTGTACCACCAAACAATAATACCCCACTGCTTTTTGATGATTAATACAATCATATGGAATGCAAGAGGCATTAGGACCTCTGGAGCTATTGAAAGGCTCAGAATCCTAAAACAAATCCATCACCTCTCTTTTATTGCAATTCTTGAACCCATTCTTGATGATACTAAGCTTAACTACTTCAAACTCCAACTCTCCATAAACACAACTGCCTCAAATATCAATAACAAAATTTAAGTTTTTTGGGATTAAGACTTTTCTGTTAAGGTCTTGGATCATGATGAACAACAAATGTCATTAGAAATGAAACATGTAGCAAGTGATATTACCTTCAATGTCACTGTCATCTATGCCAAATGCAAAATTGTAATGAGAAGACCTCTATGGGAAGTTGTGAGACATAAATCCACTAAATACACTAATCCCTGGTGTGTCATTGGGGATTTCAATGTCATTGCTTCAGTTGAGGAAAAAATAGGTGGTGTTCCTTATCAAATGAATAAAAGCATGGAATTCTTAAACATGATGGAGGATTGTGGTCTAGCTGATCTTGGTTTCTATGGACCCAAATACACTTGGTCTAATGGTCGAGGGCCATGTTCTATAGTATGGAAGAGACTAGACAGGGGCATGTTTAATGACCAATGGCTGACTGCTTTCCCAACTACCACTGTCTCTCACTTAGTGACAGCTGGATCTGATCACAGCCCCCTCCTGTTGGAAATCAAAGCAAGACAAGATAGTGGCAAGAAGTATTTCAGATTTCTTAATTGCTGGGTTGACAATAAGAAGTTTCTTCCCCTAGTTAAAGAAATCTGGGATAAGGAAGTTCATGGCAAGGCCATGTTGACATTTCATCAAAAACTCAAGTCTCTAATTAATGCTTTGAGCACATGGTCGAGGAAAGAATGTGGTGACATTTTCCAGAACTCCAAAGAATATGAGCAACAAGTTAAAAATGCAGAAATGGTTTGGGAAAACACAAAGGAAGAAGCTGACAGAATGAAACTCCATGAAACCAAAACTCAGTACACTATATATCTGAAATTGGAGGAAAGTATTCTGAAACAAAAAACACAACTTCAATGGTTTAAGGAGGGAGATGCTAATTCTAAGTATTTCCACAGTCTCATCAGGGGAAGAAGAAGGAAATTATATATTCACAAAATCAAAGATGGAAATGAGAATTGGATCCAAGGTGACACAGCCATTGGTAAGGCTGCCTGTGATTACTTCCAAGACTTGTTCTCTGATCCAGGAGGTCATATCAGAGAAGATCTACCATATTGCATACCTATCATGATCAACTCAGAGGATAATGATGCACTTACTGCCGACCCCACTATGTTTGAGCTCAAAGACATAGTCTTCTCTATGAATCCAACTAGTGCAGCAGGTCCAGATGGAATGAATGGCAAGTTCTACCAATCATGCTGGGATATCATCAAATCTTATCTTTTGAATGTTGTTCTGGATTTTTTTGGAGGGAGTTCAATGCCCAAATACATGACTAGTGCATGCATTGTCATGCTGCCTAAGGTGGAATTCCCTAATTCACTCAATGGATTCAGACCCATCAGCTTAAGTAACTTCATCAACAAGATCATCTCCAAAGTGATCTGTTCCAGACTTGCTCCAATGCTCCCTAGAATCATCTCAACTAATCAATCAGGATTCGTGAAAAGAAGAAATATTTTAGAAAACATCATGCTAGCACAAGAAATTGTCCATGGCATTAAAAAGCCAAATAAAGGATCCAATGTTTTGATCAAGCTTGACATGGCTAAAGCATATGACAGGTTTCCTGGGCCTTCACATGCATCATGATGAGAAGGATGGGATTCGGTGAAAGGATCATTGATATGATATGGAGAACTTTGTCGAACAACTGGTACTCTGTCATAGTTAATGGACAGAGATGTGGTTTTTTCCATTCTTCTAGGGGATTGAAATAAGGGGACCCCCTTGCACCCTCACTCTTAATTCTGGGAGCTGAATTACTATCCAGAATGCTCAATAATCTCAATCATGACCAGTTCTTCAATGGTTTCTACATGGAAAAAAAAGGACCTCAGATCAATCACTTGAGTTTTGCAGATGATATCATCATCTTCTCCTCTGGATGCAGATCTTCCCTACAAAAGATTATGAGGATCCTACACCACTATGAAGCCACTTCTGGGCAGCAGATTAATAGGAACAAAAGTCATTTCATGACTGCCTCTTGTGCCTTGAAACCTACTGTGAGAAGAATACAATCTGTGACTGGCTTCACTAGAAAACATTCTCCTATCACCTACCTTGGATGCCCTCTGTATACTGGTAGATTGAGAATCTCTCACTTCAACAATCTCATTGCCAAAGTGGAAGGAAAAATCAAAGGATGGCATGGTAAGATTCTTTCATATGGAGGAAGAGCAACCTTAATCAAATATGTCCTGCAATCTCTACCCATTCACCTTATGTCTGATGTTTCTCCTCCTAAAAAAGTCATGAAGCAAATCGAGAGATTAATGGCAAACTTCTTCTGGGCCATGGAAAAGGACAAACTCAAATACCACTGGGTTTCTTGGCAAAAACTTTCCTATCCCCTTACTGAAGGTGGTCCTGGTTTCAAAGCCATTGCTTATGTGTGTAAATCTATGGAATACCCCTCTCCCGTTCCCTCTTAGACAGACTTGAATCGCTAAAATTTCCATTGAAAAACTAAGGCTTTCACTATGTTATTCATTTATTCTCTTGTTCTATTTTGGCTCTTGGCCGGCTTAAAGCCAAGGCCACTGGATTTCCTAATTTTTGACCTTCCTTGGGTGTGAGTACTGCCCTAGGTTCCTTGAAGCCCTTAGGAACTTGACGCATCTAAGGTTTTGGGTCATATTGACGTGTTAACATTCAAGGCGATTCAGTTTTTTTCTCTTTTGTCTACTTATTGAGAAATAACTGGTTAGTTCTCAACCTTCACAATTTCATTCTCTTATGTTCTAATTAGCATATCCATGTTTTTGAAATTGCATGACTTAATGTATTTTCTTGACTCGCTTTATGTGTGATTCTGCTTATGATATAAACCTCTCTAGCATCGACTTATGCCTAAACTGTTAGTTCTAAGAAGTATTTATGTTTTACTTGAGTAAGTTAGACAGCTTGGAGTTTGTTTAGCTTAATGTATCGATAATTGAGTGTTTACACTGGTTACATGGCCTCATTCTGTTTCCTGCCTTATTCAGGGTTTCTATAGTGATTAATTTATATCATTAGTATGCGTTAATCTGTATTCAAACCCTCATTCTAGCTGTGATTTGCTTATGTGGTCATTATATCACTTAATATATTATGGCCTTGCTCAATTCTGTACCCCCTAGCAATTAGGTGGAACCTTTCATACTAGTTTTCTTAAATTATGTACACTATAATGTTTGATTCTTCTCTCCTCATTGGTATAAGTTGCACTGTTTAATCCCTATGTTCAGCATAATTTGATCCTTTAGGCTCGGATTTGTAGATGATAATTTTCAATTGTCTTGTTGGCCTGATGATCCCTTACTTATCAATGTGTAACAGATGTACCCCACCCCAAAGTACTAAGTGTGGACTTGCCACATTAACCTGTCTCTTGAGTTGCTGGACTTGCCACATTAACCTGTCTCTTGAGTTGGTGTACCCTTCTGTGTTGATATGTTCATAGTGTGATCTCTTTGCAATGTCTGTTCCTGAAATGCAAATGCACTTCTATGAATTCTGGAAGCCAAGGCCACTAAAGCTCTCTCTATTAACCTCCCTAGTGTGAGCACTGCTCGGGGTCCACTTCGAGACCCTTGTGAACTCTAACACACTAGGGCCTGAGGTTCTTGGCCATTTTCCTGACTGCTCAATTATGTCTCTCTTTATGCCTATGTAACTGATTGTTTTCCTGGATCCTATGATCAAACTATGGTTGTTGGGTTCTCTTATGGTTTCTGGGCTTTGTTGAGTTCCGTGTGGAGACAAAGTTGAAGGCCGGGCAGGGCTGGGTACCTTTTGGGCCTGCCTTGGGCCTACTATAGTTATTTGCACCACTTTGTAATTTTATTCACTATTGGGCCTGTAATAATTCTGTAGTAACAATTGGGGTATTAGTGAAATTGGGGAAAATAAGTCTATTCTAATGTTTGCATGAAAGGGTAGAAATCCTGCCTATAGATCTGAGTGTTTCATTTTGCTCAAACATGCTCTATTTCTATATGTTTGTTAGATAACATGCCTATAGGACACGAATATTTCACATGTTCACATGTTCCACTCTCACACGTTATTACCTGCCTATTATGTTGCAACATAGTGATTATTTGTTCAATTTTCTCTATGTTAGATACCATGCCCATAGGATAGCGTTGAGTAATAAATACCTGCTCTTCCCAATATTCACGTAGATAGCATTCCTATAGGAATATGATTGAATTGGCTACTATTACTGTTATTCCAATCGTATTGCTCGCTTGGAGAGCATGCCTATAGGAATGAAAGGATAAAGAACCAGTTTCAATTGCCAATTCTTAGAAGTCCTGCCTATAGGATCTTGTTGCTCGCCTAGAAAGTATGCTGATAAAATCAAATGCTGGCAGTTCTGAACTATCAAACCATTTCCCTGCCTTATTTCGCAAACAATTTAGAGATTATGCCTATAGGATTTTAATACTTGCGATCTACAAGTTCGTTGTCCTAAGAAAACAACACTGCCTGTACGTTTAAAATTCATAATGACAAAGAAGCCATGACTATAGGATTTAAGGACTCTATTTCGTCTTATTTCTGAAATTTGCCAACTGTCTAATATGTAAAATCTGCTCGCATGCATTTGTTTGTCTAATTGCAGAGGCTAATGTGAGCCTTTAAATGGATTTAATTGCAACCCTATTTGTTTTGATTTTTCGCCTAGTTTTAACATTTTGAGCAGCCTAAGTTAAGTCTAGAACCACCCAAGATAGAGGTCCAAATGCCTCCTGGACCATAGGCAATGGGACGGGTAGTGCACGCATAAGGCACGATTTAGAATCAACTAGTGCGTTTTAGGTAAAAACTTAAAGATAGTAATCGGGTAGTAGGAGATGGTAGTCTGTGCTCGCTGAATAATAAGAGTAACACCTCATCTCGAGGGAGTTACAAAGTATTATTTATGTTTCACGGGGTGATCCTTTAGGCTAAAAAACTTAGGATCCCCCCCCCCCACATCTTTTCTTTGAATCAAGTGTTTGTACTCAAAGTGTTTTAATAATAAATTTTCCCAAACTTCTTGCTCTCTTTGTATTTGTTTATCTGACTGATTCATATAATTCGAGTTCGACCAGAACCCACAATTGTGGACCTCTAAGATTGCCTAACACCTTCTCTTCGAGATAATTTCGAGCCCTTACCCGATTTTTGGTGATGAAAACTAGTAAACTCGAGTCATATGCATATAGGTGCCCTAACGCATCTTAAAAACGTTAGGTGGCGAATCTCCTCTTTTAATACCTTCGTAAAAGAGTTGTCACATGTCGAAACCCGATTTCGCAAGAAAAAAAGGGCGCGACAATGTTGAAAATGATCCAGAGGATCAAATGCACCTCCAGCTCTACGGAAGGAGTTTTTAGAGGCCTTTCTAGATCAATACTTTCCATTAGAGGTACGAGAGGATATGGTGTATTAGTTATTGGGCCTCAATTAAAAGGGTATGAGTGTTCGAGAGTACAGTCTTCAGTTAGACTCTTTGCCCATGCATGCTCCAACTATTGTGGATACGATGAGGGGAGTTCATCGATTCATGGCCGGACTTGACCCATATCTAATTAAGGATTGTATGACAACCTCCTTGAATGAGAGTATGGATATCTCCATAATACAAGCATATTCTTAGAACATAGAGGAAGCGGCATGTTCGGGCTGATAGAGATGCAGAGAGAGAATTGAGTTAAATGACTAGGTCTACCGGGTCTCTCGGAGAGGCATATAATGGTTCCAGACCACTACTTCGTAGACATCCACCCTAATATCCTAGTAGTACTCCACCTCAATTTCAGGAGCCCAGGTATGATAGGTATGCCAAGCCCAGGCCAGGCTAGAGTTTGAGGGCTTCAGATTTTCAGGGACAAGAGGGTTCGAGTCAGATGAGACCCCCGTTGATGCCTTGTGGTCAGTGTGGTAAGACACATTTAGTTTAGTGTCGCCAGGGTTTAGATGCATGTTATTGGTGTGGGAGCCCTAGTCATTTCATGTGATATTGTCCGAGCAGAGGTAGAGATGGCATGGCTCAGCCAACTGGGTCAACGGCAGCTTCTTCGTCGAGTGTAGGTCAACCTGGTAATGGACCATACACCTCAGGAGGTAGAGGTAGAAGGAGGAACATCCAGTTCATGCAGTGGTCAGAATCAAAATATATGCTCTAGCGGGTCTTATCGGGATTGTGCGGTGATAATTTGTGGCCGCCACACCTTGGGTGATCTAGTTGAGTCGCCAATGGTTGAGTTTGATGTTATTATGGGTATGGATTGGTTGGCTTTGTGTTATGGCAATGTTGTTTGTCGAGCAAAGGTTGTTAAGTTCCGCTTTCCGGGTGAGTCGACCAAAGAATTGAAGGGAAATTCAGGGATACCTAAGGGAAAGTTTATCTCCTACCTAAAGGCAATAAAGATGATTTCTAAATGCTATATCTATCACCTAGTGTGTGTTAGAGATGCGGATGCAGAATCTCCGACCCTTCAGTCTATTCCTGTGGTTAATAAGTTCCCAGATGTATTTTTGGATGAGATTCCAGGTATTCTTCCGAAAAGGGAGATTGACTTTTCTATAAATGTGCTTCCAGTCATAGTACTTCGCCATGGAGTGTACCAGTGTTATTTGTACGCAAGAAAGATAGGTCCTTGAGAATGTGTATTGATTATCGGCATTTAAATAAAGCTATTGTCAAGAATAAGTATCCGCTTTCGAGGATCAACGATTTATTTGATCAACTACAGTTTGCTAAGTATTTCTCGAAGATTGATTTGAGATATGGATACCACCAGTTAAGGGTGAAGGAGAAGGATATTTCGAAGACGGCTTTTAGGACCAGGTATGGATACTTTGAGTTTCTTGTGATGTCGTTCAGGCTTATTAATTCACCAGCAACCTTCATGGACTTGATGAATCGGGTCTTTAATCCGTTCTTGGATCTCTTTGTAAATTTATTCATTGATGATATTCTGGTATAGTCGTGTACTGAGGTAGATCATGCAAATCATTTGCGAGCGGTGTTACAGGCACTCCAAGATCATGAGTTGTATGCCAAGTTCTTCAAGTGTGAGTTATGGCTTAACTCAGTTACATTCTTAGGCCATATAGTTTCAGATGAAGGCATTAAAGTGGATAGTCAGAATATTGAAGAGGTAAAGAATTGGACAAGGCCCACGAGTCCTACAGAAGTTCATAGTTTCTTGGGCTTTCCAGGATATTATCAGAGGATTGGAGAAGTATTTTCTTCTATTTATGCACCTATGACAAGGCTTAGTCATAACATGAAGAATTTTAAATGGCCAGATGCGTGAGTTTTCAAGAATTGAACGATAAGCTTACTTCAGCGCCAGTCTTGACACTTCCAGAAGGTATAGAAGGGTATGTTGTTTATTGTAATGCTTCGAGGGTTGGCCTAGGTTGTGTTCTGATGCAGCATGGCAAGGTTATTGCATATGCTTCGAGACAGTTGAGGAAGCACGAGTAGAATTACCCGACTCATGATCTTATGTTAGCAGTGATTGTGGTTGCTTTGAAGATATGGTGACATTACTTATACGAAGTTCATGTTGATATGCTTACCGTACATAAGAGTCTTCAATATATATTCAAGTAGAAAGAATTGAATCTGAGGCAGAGAAGATGGCTTGAGCTGTTGAAAGACTACAATGTCAACATCTTATATCATCCCGCAAGGCTAATGTCGTAGCCGACACTTTGAGTCGTAAGTCCATTGGTAGTTTGAGTCATGTAGAAGCTGACAAGTTAGAGATAATCAGAGATTTGTGTCAGTTAGCCAGTTTGAGAGTAAGATTGCTTGATACAAATGATGGAGGTGTTGTGGTTCAGAATACTACAGAGTCATCATTGATAGTAGAAGTAAAAGCACGACAGTTTGACGATCCTGTATTAGTACGAATGAGGGAAGAAATATCAAAGCAGAAAAAGCCGATATTAGAGTTAAAAGAAGATGGGGTTCTTGATATCGAGGTCGTTTGTGTGTGCCCTATATAGAGGGACTCCGAGAGCGAATTATGGAAGAGATTCACCAGTCGTGATATTCTGTTCACCCTAGATCGACAAAGATGTATCATGACCTCAGAGGAGTCTACTGGTGGAATGATATGAAAAGAAATATTGCAGAATTTGTTGCTCAATGTCCGAATTGCTAACAAGTTAAGATAGATAACTAAAACTCGGAGGATTAGTTCAAAACAAAGAAATTCTAACATAGAAATGGGAGATGCTCAATATGGATTTTATTACAGGTTTGCCTCGTTCCTATCAGAAGTTTGATTCTATCTAGGTAATTATTGACATACTTATGAAGTTGGCTCATTTTTTACCGGTTAGAACCACTTATGCATTTGAAGATTATGCCAGATTATATTTAAAGGAGATAGTTCCACTACACGGAGTTCTAATTTCTATCATATCTGATAGAGGTGCCTAGTTTACGGCTAATATCTGGAGCTCCTTTCAAAGGGGTTTAGGTACTCAAGTGAACCTCAGTGTAGCATTTCATCTATAGACAGATGGCCAAGCCGATGCACTATTGAGACGCTTAAGGACATGTTGCGGGATTTCAAGGGTAGTTGGGATGATCATTTTCCGCTTATTGAGTTTGCATACAATAATAGTTATCATTGCAACATCAAGATGGCTCCATATAAAGCCTTATATGGACGGAAGTGTAGGTCCCCGATTGGCTGGTTTGGAGTGGGTGAAGCTGAGTTACTAGGGCCTGGTTTGGTATAACAAGCCATAGAGAAGGTAAAATTGATTCAGGAGCGACTATTGACAGACCAAAGTTAGCAGAAGTCTTATTCAGATGTACGACATCGATTTTTAGAATTTTCAGTTGACGATTGGGTATTCTTAAAGGTTTCGCCTATGAAAAGCGTAATGAGATTTGGTAAGAAAGGCAAGCTTAACCCCCGGTACATCGGACCGTATAAGATTATTCGTTAAATTGGCCAAGTAGCGTATGAGATTGAGTTACCTCCTGAGTTAGAAGCAGTCCATCCAGCTTTCCATGTGTCTCTGTTACGAAAATTTGTAGGAGATCCCTCTCGCATTACTCTTGTAGAGGATTTTCAGATTATAGAAGATCTGTCTTATGAAGAGATTCCGGTTGCCATTCTAGATGACCAAGTCAGAAAGTTCTGAACTAAAGAAATAGCCTCCATTAAGGTTTTATGGATAAGTTATAATGTAGAGGAAATAACATGGGAGGTCGAGGAAGACATGAGACTTTGATACCCTCATCTATTTCGAATTGAAGGTGATGCTCACAGCAAGAATGCGATTGTCGCAGCCCACATTATAAGTCTAAACACTTGAGGTGAGTTATAGCTTAGTATATGGATCACTTGATAGAAGTCGATCGGCTAAGGCCGATGTCATGGTATATGTTATGTTATACAGCTCTGTGAGGCACATGTTGTATTTTCTAAATGCGTTGTAGGTTATAGTCAATCCTATTTACAGAGGAGACTATGTTGAAATTTCCGTAGGATTCTCAAAGTTACACTCCTTTAGCATAGTACCTCCACATTCGAGGACGAGTGTTCTTAGGGGGGGGGGGAGGGGGAGGATGTTACACCCTACAATATTATGTCGATGCCCTGCAATATTACGTCGATGTTACTCCCCGCATTATTACGTCGATGTTACACCCTGCAGTATTACATCGATGTTTCACCCCATAGTATTACGTCGATGTTACACCTCACAGTATTACGTCGATATTATACCCCGTAGTATTATGTCGATGTTACACCCCGCTGTATTATGTTAATGTTACACCTTGTAGTATTACGTTGATGTTACACCCGTAGTATTACGTCGAATCATGTCGCTGATAAACCTTAGTGTTATGGGAAGGTGTGTAACCTTGTATAAGGATAACAAAGGTTTAAAACAAGTTTAAGGAAGTATCAGAACGTGTAGAAGTCAAACAAGTCGAAGGAAATGCAGACCATATTTTGGCTGACCTATACGTTAATCTATACATAGTTATGGAACTCCTAAATTATGTTATGTAATAATTTATGTAGTAAAATGAGGATTAATTATAATATTACTAAGTCCATCAAGATACCACTACGGGATATATACATATAGTATTCTAAATACATCATATATATAAGAATGGAACTTAGTAATCTTTAAGTGAACTTTGCCTAACTTTGTCTTATGTATCCATATACTTTTAGGATAAGTACTACAACAACAACAAAAACAACAGCGACCAAGTGAAATTCTACTAGTAGTGTCTGGGGAGGGTAGTGCGTACGCAGACCTTACTCTTACCCTTAGAGAGTAAAAAGGTTATTTCTGAAATACCCCCGGCTCATGAATATAAAAAGAAGATGAAAAGAGACAATATATTTGTACCATCAATAGAAACCATAGAACAAAGAACAACATCACAAGAACCAGAAAATAAGTGAAAATCAACAATAACCAGTACATAAAGCAAAACGCTAAGAGGAATGAAAGAATAGCGTGAACTCAACATTAACCACAAACAGTCTAAGACCAAGTCCTAACAGACTAGCCTCACTCTGGAGCGCCGTAGAGATATTCCCAACTACCTCCTAACCTACAACCTTAACGCTTGATCTCCACAACTTCCTATCTAGGGTCATGTCCTCGGTAATCTGAAGCCTCGCCATGTCCTGCCTTATCACCTCTCCCCAATACTTCTTAGGTCGCCCTCTACCGCTCTTCATGCCCACCAAAGCCATCCATTCATACCTCTTCACCGGCGCATCTAGGCTTCTCCTCTTAACGTGTCCGAACCATCTAAGCCTTGCTTCCCGCAGCTTGTCATCCATGGGGGCGACACCCATCTTCTACCGAATATATTCATTCCTAATCTTATCCATCTTAGTGTGCCCGCACATCCACCTCAACATGCTTGTTTCAGCTACTTTCATCTTCTGGATATGTGAGTTCTTAACTGGCCACCACTCAGCCCCATACAACATGGCCGGTCTAACCACCGCCCTATAAAATTTATCTTTGATAATCAAAGGCACTTTCTTGTCACACAAGACTCCAGACGCTAACCTCCAGTTCATCCACCCAACCCCTATACGGTGTGTGACATCCTTGTCGATCTCCCCATCCCTCTGGATAACCGACCCAAGGTACTTGAAATTGCTCTTCTTGGGGATGACTTGTGAATCAAGCCTCACGTCCAACCTTTCTTCCGTCGGCTTGGTGTTGAACTTGCACTCTAGGTACTCCGTATTAGTCTTGCTCAACTTGAAACCCTTAGACTCAGGGGCCTGTCTCCAAACCTCCAGCCTCTCGTTGACACCGCCTCGAGTCTCATCAGTCAGCACTATGTCATCAGCAAATAACATACACCATGGCACCTCCCCTTGAATATGATGTGTCAGTGCATTCATTACCAAGGCAAAAAGGAATGCGCTGAGCGCAGACCCTTGATGTAACCCCATAACAACTGGAAAATGCTCCGAGTCGTCTCCCACTGTCCTAACCCGGGTATTAGTTCCATCATACATGTCCTTAATCACCGTAATGTAAGAAACCGACACACCTTTTGCCTCTAGGCACCTCCATAGAACCTATCTAGAAACCTTGTCATAGGCTTTCTCCAGATCAATGAAAACCATGTGCAAATCCTTCTTCCTATCCCTGAATTTTTCCACCAGCCTCCTAATAAGGTGGATAGCTTCCGTGATAGAACGCCCCAGCATGACCCCGAACTGGTTGTCTGAAATAGATATCGTCCTCCTCACCCTCTCTTCTACCACCCTTTCCCAAACTTTCGTGGTATGACTCAGTAATTTGATACCCCCATAGTTGTTGGATATCACCTTTGTTCTTGTACAATGGAACAACTGTACTCCACCTCCACTCCTCCGGCATCCTTTTCCTCTGGAAAATGACATTAAACAACCTAGTTAGCACTCCAAGACTTCTCTACCTACACACCTCCAAAATTCTATGTGAATATTGTCTGGCTCGGTAGTTCTTCCCCTACTTATCTACGCATAGTCTCCTTTGTGACCACCAGAGTAGCTCAACGAGACCCCTAACACCTCTCTCGCCGCCTTCCTTATACAATTCGTCGTGGTCGACCACATAATGCTCGCGTCTCCACTACTCCTCAAGGCTCCCATAGCTAATAACCTCCCTTCCAACTCTTGAGCTTTATCCTTAGTCAATGCACACCACCTGATCCTCGGACGTCCTTATACTGACCTTTTCTTCCTCCTTATCATAATAACGATGTTCATCACCAAGAGCCTATGCTGCATCGCGAGGGTCTCACCTGGGATAACCTTGCAATCCTTGCACAACCCTCTATCTAAATAAGTGGGCCACCCCTTCTATTTAACTTATTCTAGCAGCAATCTAAATTTCTACAATATATATATAAACAATTGGGGGGAAATTAGATAAAACCTCGTTGCTGCTACATTTTGGCTTCAAAGTTGTTGCTATCATGTTTTAGCTTCATAGTTGATGCCATGTTCTTAGCTTCATATGTACTTCTATGTTCTTCCTCATTAAGTTAAGATTTAACTACCATTATATGTATTCAACGTCATTTATGCCTTGTTTATTGAATTGATAAAAGTGACTAGGAAGACTATGGTTTAATTCAATTGATGAAGTGTTGTAGTTGTTGAACGATTTTGAGTGGTTTCTTAAGGTATCTTATGGTTGAAATTGTGAAGTGTGGTTGTTTGTTATTGTGGTTGTGCTATAAGTATAGGAGACGATCTAATAGTTTTTCCATTGTAGGATGATATGAAACGTATGAACTCTAAGTGTTCGGTAAAATGTCATAGTGATCCAATTCTTGGTTTATTGATTCAATTGTGATCCAAACTATTTATACAATGTATATTATCATTCGTAGAGCGTAATGGAAATTGAGAGCTATTGTTAGCCACACAACAAAGGTATATAAGGCTATCTCTTCCTTTCAAAAGCATGACTACAAGCTATATGTACATTCATTTCGGTATCCAAATGAAATTTGTCTTGTAAGTATATTCTACTCTTAGGTTGATGGTACCTTGTCGAAAATCCTTATTGTATCATATCATATCCTGGTTAAATAAGTCTTTTGAGTTCCATATTCTTCCAAAAATGATAATTCTAAAACAATTATTTTTTAGTAGAGTGCAAGTCGTTTAAAAGCAAAAAAGAAGAGTGGTATGAGTTAGAGGCCAATGTGACATTACTACTATAGTGTATCTATTATGAACATTACCGAGTTATAATCGAAGGATGTATAAAATACCCTAGACTATTACCGGAGGGAAAGAAAGTGTATATAAACACCTATGGCAATAACCGAAGGGAAGGAAAGTATAATAACACCCCGGACTATTACTGTAGGGCAAAAAATTATATATAAACACCCCGGGCTATAATAGGAGGGTAGGAAAAGTATAATAACACCCCGGGCTATAACCGGAGGGCAAGGAAGTATGTATATAAATATGTATGCAAGTATGCATAAAAGTATGTATGGAAGTTCCCGTACAGTTTCAGAGTTTCATTATTTTCCCTGAGTGGCTTATAGGTTATTCGATTATTAGGTAGCCTCTTATGCCCTATTTTACGGCTTACTTTTTCATATTGATTTCCATGCTTTAAATAGCACTACATTTCATTCGTATTGACGTCCCTTTTGTCGGGGGTGCTGCATTTCATGCTGTAGGTTCAGATAGAGGCCCAGAGAGACCTCTCCAGTAAGACCTTGTTGAATTCAACTATTGGATGGTAAGCTTTGCTTCTTTCGAAGCTACCGAGTTTGATGTTTCAAGTTGTGTCTTGGGTATATACAGATGAAGGGTCGGCCGGGGCCCTGCCTCGACCATATGACATTTGTGTTGATCTTAGAGGCTAGGAACTTAGTTGTGTTGTGTAGATGTTGTGTATGGCCTTGTTGTTGGTCTGTAAACCTGTGCTATGGCCTTGTCGTCTTTGTATATATGTATATATATTTGGGTTGTCTACCCTCTTTAGATTGATATGTCCAGATGACATCCTATGTTCATGAATTATGGCCTTGTCGCCCTATATGTATGATGAATGTATCTCCATACATAGTATGGTTTGTTGAGCCTTTGTCTGCCAAAGTTTCTATATGTTCATGTGATTTACTTTTAGAGTGGTACGCTCGGGAAAGGGAGGCACCGAGTGCCGACCACACCTCCCTAGGTTGGGGTGTGACACAAACCTTCTTTAATTGAGATTTAGAGAGAAATTTACATGGAACAACCCGGAGGGTTCATGGTTCCTGAAGGGAAAAAAGGTGTGACGACTTGTTAAGTCATTTACATGGAACAACCCGAAGGGTTCATGGTTCCTGAAGGAAAAAAAAGGTGTGATGACTTGTTAAGTCACTTTACAGATTAAAAAAAGCACTCAAATAATGACATGCGAGATTTGACAAAATAATATTTTTCCAAATAGTTTCAAAATTAATGAGTGTAAAAAAATGTGTTTACGTTAAGAATACTCCAAATGATATAGTCATTATTCGATTATATATGGCTGGTATGTTGATGAAAAATACTTAAAATGTGGGGGCTTTTAGCTTATGGTTGACATAAGCCAATGTTAGACGTAATGTCTAAATGATATAGTTTTTGAACCCCATCCTTAGTGGATATTGATATGATAATCGGTGAATTCACTAATTATTCAGTCCTAGTGATGATTAGTGATGAAACTACAAGTTTGAACATTATTTACGTGCATTTCCAGAAATTATTTGTTCCTTCTTGAGCATTTATGATGTTTAGCTCTTTTATGAAAGGGTATCACCTGGAAGGCTGTGACTTTTCATGAAAAGTGCATTTGTATGTTTTGTATAAACATGACCGTTCATGAACAAAAGTACTTATACGTTGGTTTATAATGAGGTGACCAACTGATGAACAAGACCAAAATCCATTGCAAGTTGGATTTGTTTCACGAATGAAGGTGTTATAATTTGCATATCATATAGATATATGAATAAATAGCATACAAATGCTTGAAAATGACGGAGTGATTGAGAAATGTGTTATTTATTAAAAGGATATGGCAACAATTGATGCAAATCATTCCAGCTGTTGTTATAATATACTATTGCTACATTAAGTGTAGTCAATAATCTGATATGCAATAGAAAGTCGAGACATATTAGTCTACGACATAAGGAAGTTTGCATTGAACTATCCTGAATAAAATGAGTTTTGGGATATTTGAAATATATCCATGACTATCCAGTGCACTATAATAAGTATCCTGTAATTATTAAGGGGTATAGTGATGTAAATTAGATCACCTGATCAACCTAAACTAAATTCACAAGTGGATATATTTTTACAATCAATGGAGGAGCATTGTCTCGGAAATCGTCCAATCAAACGTGCATTGATTCTCTACAATGGAGGCTGAGTATATATCCTTAAACAAGGGCGTTGAAGAAGTTGAATGGCTCTGGAATTTCTCGATGAAATTCCATGTTAGCCCAAAATATTGGCACCTATATGTATATATTGCGATGGTCAAGTGGCCATAGGAAGGGCCTGGAGCATTATGTATAACGAAAAATCTTGTTAATATAATGAAGACATAAAATCGTTAGGCAGCTACTCTCTAGGGGAATTATCATAATTGACTATGTGAAGTCAATCGATAATGTTTTGGATCCATTTATAAAAGGCCTAACTAGAGAGGTAGTTGAAAGATCATCGAGAGGAATGAGACTATGGCCGAGGACAAGTCATTGTGGCGGTAACTCTACCTAGAAGACTGGAAATCCCAAGCTCTAGGTTCAAGGAGCTCAATCAAAGTCATTAATGGCGTTCAACATTTTCAAATAAAAAAATTTAGTCCATTCTCATGATGAGACAATGTTCAGTACCAAGAATAAAACGTTAAGGTTTTTTAATGGTATCTAAGTTTCATACGAGGTATATCATATAGTGTATCTACGGGATAACAGATTTAGGACTCACCTATGTAAGTGTAAAGTGTTCGTCGTTTCAAGGAGAGTTCAGTAAGGCCAGTTCTCTATGCACTTATAAACCAGGTGGTGTTCATGGACGAAACGAACACAACAATGAGAACCAAGGACGATTAATGATTGGTTGTGTGACTTATGGTTATCTAGGTATACACTAAAGCTCGACGGTTCAAAGATATCAAATCTTCCGATTGACCGAGTATATCCTACATAAGTTCACTATGGAAAGTTCAAAGGAAAACCTACTTATCCAGATGCAATTAATCCTTACTTGCGAATCACACAATTTTTTATGCATGTTTTCATCATATAGTCATTCTCCATTCATGTGGGGGATTGTTGGGTTTTTCTTTAAAGGGTGTGAATGGGGAATGGAAGAGGCACCTCTTAAATTTCACCTCTTCATCTCATCCTTTTATTGTCTATAAATTTAGAGGCTTGACTTCATTTTTCTAAGATAGAAAATTTGAAAATTTCTCCCCTTTTTCTACATTGTTACATTATTTTCCAAATAAATATAAGTGTCAAGTGTGATTTTCTCTGTTTGTTGAGTTCGCTGAAGTTGTATAATTTGTAGTGCAGCTATCATAGAATAGTTATTCCGTTCTATCCTGGGAGGAATTAATCTATAACCTTGGACAACAGTGATGAAATTAAATTTTTTAAGAACACACAAGCAACTTGTGGGCTTGGAATTATTTTATGTTTTGTTTACGGGACTAATATTACTTTACTTCTCTGATTTTCTGGTTTCAAACACGAATTACCAACAATGTTTAAGAATTAATATAATGAGTTCCAAAAGTCTTTCACTAAAATTTAAAGCTAACTTTATTCTTAGAACACCACCACGTAAATTGAAACGGTGGAAATATATTCATGCCGTGGTACAATACTTTAAGTAATTTCTTATCCATGAGCAGGAAGAAAAATAATACTAAAGAAATGCAAAAAGGAAATATCATTTCTTTCATCTTTAGTGTGCCAACTCTCGACATGCTGGGGCATGTGTGTTTGCACTAAATATTCATGGTAGAATGAGGATGCCATTACATTTATTTTAACAAATTGCCTACATATGTGTCACGACCCAACTTAAAGGGTCGCGGTTGGTACCCAAGAAGTCTGGCGCTCGTCGAGTAACTTTTAAGTATTAACTTTGTCGTCTTTGACGGCAAGGGCGAATTTAGATCGCTTTTACGGTACACGTGAATTCATAGTCTTTTTATCAAATTAGATATTTATACATATATTTCATTACATTGATCTAATATTAATTATGAGCCCATGCTCCAAAAGATTTGAATGGTGCACTTCAAATGAACATGGATCGATTCATACTTAGTACTTCTTCTTTCTCATTTTTTCATAGTACACTTGTATTTTAGAAATTCTTGATCCGCCTTTGTATCGACGACACAAAAAACATATATTGGAATTCTAAACAAATGAACATCTACCCAGCGGTTGCTCAACTCGTAGATTAAACCTCGTTCCAATAAATCTCACACTACTAGAAAATGGGTCTATGGCAATGGTTTTTAGCAACGATTCACAAACTGTTGCAATAGAATGAGTATAGTAACGGTTACAATTGTTACAATAGGATTGGAGTGATATCAACACACTTTAATTATTCAACCGTTCCAATTGTAGTGGAACCGTTGCAATAGAGTATTTTTCCGCAACGGTCTATACACCGTTCCAATAGACCGATTTATTGGAACGGTTCTGAAAATTTTAATTTTTATGGAACCGTTTTCATTCCCTCTTT
>ML361418.1:19350-67941 GCA_005239505.1 Nicotiana paniculata
CCCCCCCCCAAAAAAAAAAGATTTGGTAAACCCGCCAAATGAACCCCCCCTTTTTTTTTAATATCTTTGATTAATTTTAATAATATAAAACTTAAAACTAATCTTTATTTCCCCTTTTCCCAGCAGACTCCGGTTTTCATTGACATCCCTCTAAAAGGTAGGACAAATATTTTAAAAGAACATGCTCTTTAATATCAAAATCATATTTCTCATGTAAATCACTCAAATTTCAAAATAATAATTAACACGTTGTAAATTATTTGAAAATTGTTTTTGTAACCTAATGTTGCTTGTAGTTAAACATAAGTATATTAATTAACTTTAGGGAGCTCCCACAAGACACTAATATAGTTTTATCATGTGTACGACATAGTATCTGATCATCTTCCTGCAGATTGGCAAAGACCGTTTCACAGTAATATGAACTCGACTTGATATATATGCTAGCAAACATTGTATTAGGTAAAATATGTTATGACATGTGAACGTCCGTGGAAGGGATACGTAGAGCCCAAGATAAGGGGATGACTGAAGACTGAAGACAACTGTTTCATTTGTCACCAAGAAGAATAATGCTCATAAAGATACGATAAACGCTCTTCTTCCGATAGCATTTAATAGAGAATATTCATAGCATTAAAAGAAGTTATCCGTTACAAGGAATTTGACATTTATGTTCACCATTACATCTTCATAAATGTTCCTCATAATTGACATTAAAGAATGACACGGCCCTAGGACCTTCTTCATAGCTATAAATAGTGAGTTTAGTTGTCATTGTAACGAGGGAGGAATTTTCTAGCAAACTTATACTATATTTTATACAAAGCTCAATCCAATCTTATCTTCTGATTTCTCGATTCTTTTGTTGTGGAGCCCGGAAACCTTGTTCCCGGAATTGTTGCTTCTGTTGTTTCGTCTATATCTTAAGGCTAAGTATTACATAACTCTTCAATTATTTATTTATTTCAGGATCAAATTAATTTACTTATCTAAAAATCATATAGAAATTTAATTATATTATTTTACGGGTAAACAAACATATCACTTTCTTTTGAGTGGTGCAACATAGGTGCCATTCAAAATGGCACTAACTGTAATCTCGCACCGGCATATGTAATTTCTAGGCATTGACCTTGTACGTCCGAATAGCCCTCAATTATCATGGTCACTTCCAATATATATATATATATATATATATTTCAGAACGTTCGTAAACGCGTGTTATATATCTTCAAATAATTGTTCATAAACGTCGATTTGTTGAAAATATATCATTAGACTTTAAGATAGCACTATCATGTATCATATACAAAAAACGTGTTGTAATTAACCCGGATACGCTCATTTCTAAATGCACAAGTTAACAAAATTATATTTGAAAATGCATGCATTTGAAAGTACTTAATGTTATTATTTTTGTGACTCAAAAAACTTAAGTTCCATAATTAATATTTGATGAAAGGCAAATCTTGTTTCTGATCGGTTACTTAATAGACGTACTTGACTAAGTCAATTACTATATAAATTGGTCTCTCCCCACCCATTAGGTTACTATATTTTATTCTTCTTTTCAATCACTAAAGGCGGTGGTAATGAAAGTTAGGGCAACAAGCGAGAAACCAATTACAATCAACATTTCCGCTTCATGATAATGGCTTCCACTTCAGGTATATTTTCTGTATCGATTATATGTAAAATTATTGTATACGGTTAGTACCAGGCTCACCCGATTTTCTTGATTAACCGAGATCAGGATGGTGGGCCGAGGGTCATCATCGTGTTATATCATACTAAGACATAAAGGTATGGTACCGAGCTCGGGATTCGAAGTACCAATCAAGATCGATACCAGTAATGATCGAGACCAAACATGATAGACCTCGAGCAAGACCGAAGATAGCATACTAACGGAAAGCCGAGATATCCGTGACCAGTCGAGGATTGTGGAGGAAATCTCGGAACGGGTCAAATCAAGAACGGTTATTTAGCTAATCATGGGATTTCCTTCTGTAATTAGAGTTGTACTATAAGTAGAATTCCTCTACTATATAAAGAGGGGTTCAAATCATTTGAAATCATCTAATTTTACACAACAATACAATGCTCTTTTCTCTCTTAATCTATCTCGCTCTTCAGTTCAGTTCAGTTTAGTTCATACTTCTTAAATATATTCTCAGCTGGTTCGAGGGCGATCTAGCTCGAGCATCAAATTATATTTTTATACTAGTTTACTTTATTGTCCAGTCAGTTATTAACATTTAATTATCGTATTCATCAATTTGTTCTAGGTGAAATCACATATACTTGAAACCACTTATAAGTTTAATTGTTATCCGATTTAAAGGGTAAATAGTTTGGCGCCCACCGTAGGTAAGGATAATAGTGATTTCTTAGTACTAATTCTCATAACATACATTATTTTACGCTTTTTCTCATAAGTATTTTTTATTTCAGGATCAACATGTCGAACTCTCAAACAGTACCCACACACACCGACAATGGCCTTGGTTTTCATGGGAAAACGATAATACCCGCCCCAGGAATCAAAGTACCTCAGACTTTCCTCGAGGGAGTACCAGTTACAAACCCCATCGACGTCAGTTCCCATGTCACCCTAAATGTGAATCTAGACGTTGACCCCAAAAATAGCTTCCACAGAGACGCTCGACCAGCCGACCAAGATGCACGGGCGTAAAAGACGGCGAAGTCAACCTTTGATTAATATTTGAAATGTTGCAGGCTCAACAAGCTGCCATAGCGCATCTCCAAAACCAGAACCGCGTACCGAGTAGAGCTGAACCTGAGCCCTCACTGGAAGTTGTTCACAGGGCCGAAACAGTACCGGAGAGGTCAAACGTGAATGAATCGGGGGCTAACCCCGCCATTATGAAAATGCTCGAAAATCTCACTAACCGAATCGAATCAGGGGAGAAGAAGATTGAGGCAAATGACAAAAAGGTAGAAACGTATAACTCCTGATTTGATAAGATTTTGGGGGCACCACCGATTCTGAAGGGTTTAGATTTGAAGAAGTTCATGCAAAAGCCTTTTCCCCCAAGTGCGGCTCCTAAACCCATACCAAAGAAATTCCGCATGTCAGAAATTCCTAAGTATAATGGAACCACCAACCCTAATGAGCATGTCACTTCTTACATATGTGCCATAAAGGGGAATGATTTGGAGGACGATGATATGGAGCCATAAAGGTCGAGACTAGGAAGTCAAGCCTCTTCAAAGTGAAGCAGAAAGACAATGAAATTCTCGGAGAGTTCGTATCTCGGTTACAGATGGAATGCTTAGACCTACCCTTGGTCGCAGATGACTGGTCCATCCAGGCTTTTACTCAAGGGTTGAACGTACGAAGTTCGGTGGCCTCACGACTGTTAAAGAAGAATTTAATCGAATATCTAGCAGTGACCTGGGCCAATGTTCATAATTGGTACCAGTCAAAAATCAGGGTCGAGAATGAGTAGTTGGGAACTCCTTCCAGTTCCGTTTATCCAAACAAGCCCGTCGATAGAATTCAAAGAGACATCGACAGAGAACCACAATCGAACAGAGATCGATATCAACAATATGGTGGATATTGGAGAAACAGCGGTCCTGGACACAACCCTATTTGAAGTGATCAAAGAAATGATCGAGGACAGAGCTCCCGAGGGCTCATGAGTAAGAGCGGTTTCAATAGAAATTTCGAGCCCACAGAAGTGCCACGACTATCATAATACAACTTCAATGTTGATGCATCAGCAATTGTATCGGCCATTGGATGGATAAAAGATACTAGTTGGCCTCGACCCCTACAGACTGATTTGGCCTAGAGAAATTCTAATCAAATATGCAAATACCATGGTACTCATGGCCATATAACAGAGGACTGCAGACAACTAAGGGAGGAAGTAGCCCATCTGTTTAACGAGGTCCATCGTCAAGAATTATTGAGCGACCGAGATAAGAACCACTTTAGAGATAGAGATGCAAGCAGGAAGAACGAACAGGAAGAACCACAGCAAGTGATTCACATGATCGTCGGTGGAGTTGACATTCCACACGGACCTGTATTCAAACGCACCAAGGTGTCGATCACGAGGGAAAAGACAACTCAAGACTATGTACCGAAAGAGACATTGTCTTTCAATTATGAGGCTGCAGAGGGGATATCACAACCCTACAATGATGCACTAGTAATATATGTTCTTATGACTAAAATTCAGGTTAAATGTGTTTTGATTGATTCAGGTAGCTCGACCAACATCATCTGATCAAGGGTCGTAGAGCAGCTCGACTTACAAGATAAAATAGTGCCCGCGACCCGAGTTCTTATTGGTTTCAACATGGCAAGTGAAACCACCAAAGGAAAAATTCTCTTGCCGGTGAACCTGGTCGGGACTATCCAAGAAACAAAGTTCCACGTAATCGAAGGTGACATAAGGTACAACGCCCTGCTCGGAAGACCTTGGATCCATAACATAAGGGTAGTACCCTTGACCCTCTACCAAGTTGTGAAGTTCCCGGCACCGGAGGGAGTCTAAATGGTGTATGGAGAGCAACCTGTCGCCGGGGAAATGTTCGCAGTCGAAGAAGTGATACCAGTCTCAGCACTCTCAGCAACAAAGGAATTGGATTCGAAGGGAAACAAGAGGCCAAATAGCAACCACAAGTACTATCCTCGAACCAATCGGAAGAGCAGGGGACAGACGAGGACGATGAGCATTGGATTCCCCGATCTTATATAATTCTTGATAACTCCGACGCCACAAAATCAACGGTCGAAGAGCTGGAACAAGTCATACTAATCGAGTACCTGCCCGAACGAAAGGTATACCTAGGCACGGGGTTAACTCCCGAGCTCAGAAAAAACTCATTCAATTCCTTTTAGATAATATGGATTACTTTGCTTTGTCCCACCTTCATATGACAGGGATTCCACCAGACATCACTACCCATCGATTAAGCTTGGACCCGAAGTTCTGTCCAGTAAAATAAAAGAGAAGGCCCCAATCTGAGGTTAAGCATGCATTCATCAAGGATGAGGTAACCAAATTTCTCAAAATAGGGTCCATTCGAGAAATAAAATATCACGAATGGTTAGCAAACGTAGTGGTAGTCCCTAAGAAGGGAAATAAACTTAGAATGTGCGTAAAATATAAATACTTGAACAAAGCATGCCCTAAAGATTCTTTTCCTTTGCCGAATATCGATCGTATGATCGATGCCACGACCAGCCACGTGATTCTCAATTTTCTCGACGCCTACTCCAGGTACAATCAAATAAAGATGAACCCGGAGGATCAGGAAAAGACTTTGTTCCTCACTAAATACAACACCTATTGTCAAAATTTAATGCCGTTCGGACTAAAAAATGTTGGTGAAACTTATCAATGCCTAGTAAATCTAATGTTCGAAGAACAAATAGGAAAATCAATGGAAGTTTATATTGATGACATGTTAGTTAAGTCCCTGCAAGCAGAGGACCACTTGAAACATTTGCAGAAGACTTTCAATATACTGAGAAAGTACAATATGAAGCTCAACCTAGAAAAGTGTGCATTCGGGTTCAGCTCGGGCATGTTCCTCGATTTCATGGTATCTAATCGGGGGATCGAGATCAAACCCAATAAAATCAAATTCATCGAGGACATCACGGTCGTAGATAATGCCAATGCTGTACAAAGGTTAACAGGGCGCATAACCGCCTTAGGAAGATTTATTTCGAGGTCTTCAGATAGGAGCCACTGATTCTTCTCAGTTCTTAAGAAAAGAGTATCTTTGCATGGACTCCGGAATGCCAACAGGCCCTAGAGGAACTAAAATGATACCTATCGCGTTTGTCGTTGCTTCACACCTCGAAAGCAGAAGAGCAACTCTACTTGTACTTGACAGTCTCAGAAATAGCGGTAAGTGGAGTCCTAGTTTGAGAGGAACAAGGTACGCAGTTCCCTATTTATTATGTTTGTCGAATCTTAGGTGAACCCGAAACCAGATAATCCATGTCGCTCCCCCTTTTTCCTCGCGGAGTCCAGGTTTCGACATCTTTTGGGACAAGTCATTTCCTTTTGGGAAAGGGTATGGAATTTGAAGAGTCGTCAGCTAACAGATTTAAGGTGAGTAAGGGCACCCAATGCAAGTACTCATAAATCGATTTACATTACCAGAGATAGGGTAAGGGCTCTAAATTACCTTGAGGAGAAGGTGTTAGGCACCCCTCGAGGTCCACAACAGTGGGTCCTGACCAAACTCATTTTAGTGAATTAGTCATAAAACAATTTAAACAAGTAAAGATCATTTTAAAACGGGAATAAAAAGGGTCCTAGGTTTATTAGCCTATAGGATCACTTCTATGCAATACTCGGGAAACTTTCCCCAAATAGAGGTGTTACGCGTAACATTAGTGCACAGTTCATCATATAATTTACTACCCAATTACCCTCCCCTTAATAAATACTTAAGCGATTCTAATTGAATATGTACTCTATGCGTGCATTGCCCGCCCCTTTACCTATGGCCCTGGAAGTGTTTAGGACCTCTATTAAGGTGGTTCTAGACTCACCTATAGTGCTTAAAAGGATAAAATCTAAGCGACAAACAAAACAGATAGGATTGTCATATAACAAAGCAGTCAAAGGCTCATGATTACCTCCACAAACAAGCAAACAATTGCACGTATCAAACAGTAATTTTAAACACTTTAAAGTCCAATAACAGGATAACTAGGTGAGCACAAAAGCAGAATATGCAACATTTGTTAAGGCGAGGCAGTGAACACCTAATCAGTTTGCCTACTGATTTTTATGGCTTACTGAATCTGGGCAGTTTATAAGCATTCACACAAACACAATTCAGAACTTCAGAATTTTAGTTGTCCTACAGGCTTGCCTAGGTGTGGATCAACGATATCCTCTAAACATGTCATCTAAGCATTAATCAGGACCATAACTCTTGAACCAGTGATTGATTTTAAACATGTAGTTTTTATCCGTTTAGACCCTATGTTGTCTATGTGCTGAGGATGACCACAAGCATTAACACAGAAAATGATTTTACGTATTTATCTCTATAAGCATGATACTAAGTGTTGGAACTGTTTTTATACTTATAGGCATGTTGGTTAGATGAGGAAACTGATTTTTAATATGTTTTACCTATAGGCATGATATCTAGGCAAATGCAACATGATATCTAATACACATAATTGATAAGTAGCCTAGAAACAGGATTTCTAATGCACATGTGAGAATGCAGGATTTTTTAGAATGAAAGTAGAAATTTAGGACAAATAACGAGATGAGTCCTATAAACATGATTTCTAATGCACATAACAGTCCTATAGGCATGGTTTCTAATGCATGTAGATAATCATTACAACCCTATGGGCATGATTTCTACCTGATCCCCACAAAATATATAAAAAGTCCCTCCCAGTTTTACTAATATCCCCAATATCTATTTTTACAAGAATTATTATTACAGACCAGCTATAAAATGAATTACATAATGAATACTGCTATACTATAGGAAGCTTGGATAGGCCCAAATGTAAACCTGAAAAACCAGGCCTTCAACCAAGTCTGAAGTGTGCCAACATCTCACAGTACACAAGATGGTATCCTGGTGTGTCAAAGTTCTCAAGGGTCTCAGGGACCCCGGGAAATGCTCACACCAGAAACTATTTTAAAAAAATAGTTTTGTGAACAAATTTGGAAAGGCTAGCTCCACTGCGTGAGAGTTCGGAGGAGTCTCATGGACTCCTAGGCAGTGCTCACACTAGAGGGGCGGGACCCTAGGTATTCTAAGAGTAGGAGTTCAAAAATAGTATATAAAAATATGGAATAGTTTTAAGAAAATATTTTAGAAGTAAAACAGGAATAAACAGAGTCATTGCAGCACTCTGATTTCAAACAAAGACTTACAACAATCAAACAAAGGAAAAAAATAGGATCAAAATCATTCCAGACAAGCTTCAGATTGCTTAGATTCAACTTAATCCATTAGTTATCACTAAGTGGGGCACATATCATGCTGGGAACAGAATAATAAATAGACAACTATACAAAGAAGGGTAGTAGTGGTTGGGAACATAAAACTCATTAGTCAGGAACACTAAAATTAGGGTGAGCGTGAAAGCATGATGACTAACAAGGACATAGAGCAGGCAGGGTCAGGTTGATATCTCATAACAACCAGGTTCCATAATACTCAATAGGACATACCATACTGATTAAGATCCATAAACAGGAAACATATAAGTCTAACTGGATGTGATAACAACCAGATTACTGAATGGGACATAGTAACAGAAATAATCATGCTGATTTAAAGTAATAGACAGGAAAGTCATATAAGTCCGGCTTCAGAGAAGCATTCACACTAACCAAGGTCAATAATCAGGAAGGACATATGTAGTCATGCTAATTGAGATCAACACATAGAAAAGACACGGATTAAACAACACATAAGTCATAATAATTGAGGTCGATAAGCATGAGAGACATGAGTTCAAATACAGAAGTAAACATGTTGATTTAAAGTAATAAACAGGAAAGACACATATCTAAATACAGGAGTAGAGCATACTGATTAAAAACAATAAATAGGAATGACATGTGTCTAAACACAAAAGTAGAGCAATAAGCACATAGGTTTAATCTTCATAGCATAATGAATGACAATAGGAGTGGAGACATACCAGATAAAGATAGCAAAACAGAAGGTGAAAGTATGCAAAACTCAGTGGTCTAGCCTTGGCTTTGAGCCGGCAAGACAGTGTAGTAAACATAAGTAACAGAAGGGTCTGAATGAGAGCAAAGTTTTTGTGTGTGTGTGTGTTTATTTCTGAATTGTGTTCGTGTCCAAGAAGAACCAGAATGAGAGTTTATATAGCACTTAGTAAGGTAAACCAAATAAGGCAAGAATAACTCACAGTTCATAAAATAGGGTAATCAAATAAATCAACAAGTTAATTGAGGAATTAACCCAATCAATTCATACAAAAATTCCGAGAGAGACCCCTTAAATTGGGTAGGGTCAATTAACAACACAAATTAGGGTTCAAATAAGGTAACAAATTAATCATAAACCATATAGGAGTCAATCAAATCCCCAAATCAAACTAATAGTCCAATTAAGGCAAGTATTACTAATTAAAGTGTCACGCCCCAAACCTGGGGAGGCGTGGCTCGCACTCGGTGCCGTACTGGCCCGAGCGAACCACTCTGCAAACTTTTTTTTTTCTTTGTAACTATCATGGGCCAACATGGCCACAACTCGTAATGTACATTTGTTAGTGGAAAAAAACACTGTATCACTGAATCATTTTTCTTAAAACATGAATACACATGGGCCGTCAAGGCCTTGGACATACTCTACAAAATGAACCCTTGTCTACAAAGCCTCTACAATTATTTGACATCAAATGGGACAGTGTACCAGTATACCAAAAAGTCTGTAGAAAACTCTGACACGATGACTCATAGACACGGCTGCACTCCGAATGATGTGGAGTTTTACCGATCCTTCGTTGAATGTCATTCTCGTCTATTACGAGGGATCATCAAACTGATTGTTTATACCTGTGGGCATGAAATGCAGTGTCCCCAAGAAAAACGAACGTCACTACGAATAATTTACCGAGTATGTAAGGCACATAAATAAGTACATAACAGACATAGAAGTAATATAGAGTAACTGACTCAACCTGTACGTCTGGATAATTCTGTAAATCATGAAATACATATAATGCCATCCATATGTGTATGAATGTCATGTCATGCATAGGTACATATTTCATAATATCATCAGGCCTCTGAGGGCATCCCATCATAACATCTCGGCCACTGTGGAAAAATCATCAACGTATACCAGCTGATCAGGTGGTGGTTGATGTGTGGCTAGAATTCACGGTCTAACACGTTATGTGGCTTACATTTTATGTGCGTTAATGATAAAAATACACTTCGTATATGCCTAATGGAGTCTATTTCATGTGTAGGTGAATTGGAGATGGAAGCCGAGCTAAATGGATGCATAAACGTCGAAAATACGTTCAAGAGGCGAAGAGGAGTGCACCGGGCTATAGCCGGGCGTTTGGGCTGTAAAGCCTGGTCATACCAGGCTATAGCTGGGCGTTTAGGCTTTAAAGCCTGGTAATACCAGGCTTTATCCAGGCGTTTGAGCCTTAAGACCAGGCCTGGCCTGGCTTTATCCAGGCGTTTGGGCCATAAAGCCAGGTCCCTAGTCTTGTCCAATCCGAGTTTTGAAGATTTTAAGTGTCTCCCGGTTTGAATAGAAGTCTCCTACATGTTTAGGGTTTATCCCAAACATATAAATAGACACAAAAACACAAATTGAAGGGAGAGATGCCATTAGAGACAAGAGACGCCTGTGGAATAATACTCAGAGAAGCAAAAAATTGATTTTTATAGCTTTTATTCATTACTTTGTAATTTAATTATGCAAGTTATTTTAGAGTTGAGTATTATGAGCATGAGTAGATAATTTCTTCATCTAGGGTTTTTGTGGAACCCGTTGGGGGATGAACTTATTGTGATATTAATATAGCTTTGATTGGTTGATTAAACTCTATTTGTTCAACTACGTTCTTGTTGTAGTTGATTGAAGGGCCCTCAATTAGCTGTTCCTATTTATTATGTATCTACTTGAGAGAGAGTGCATATTTAGGTAGTTGTTTGAANGAATTAGAAATAATGATACTTCGGTTGAATCTAAAGTGAACTGTAATGCAATCTAGCTAGCGTAACTTGAGAGAGTGCGTCTAGGAAATTATCATAATTACTTGAGAGAGATTTATGGTAGATAGAGTGTTCATGATTGATAGAGAAAACTAATCAAACTATAAGAAGTATCAAAGAAGGAAGTTCACCAACGGGGGAAATCATAACCTTAGACCTTTACTATAATTGTTTACACCATATTGTTATTTAATCATTAGTTTATTAATTTTGTCAGTAGAAATAGTATAAAATTACCAATTGATATTCACAAGTCTTGAGAAAATTGATTAAGCAAATGTTTCGTATTATGACGGCTTGATTGATACGTAAATTCCATGTGGGATCGACTCTGGGCGTAATACCCCGGATTATATTCGTAGCGCCTGTTTAGTCTTTCTATAAGACATAGTTGAGCGTGATCAAATTTTGACGGGTCTATCAATTGAAGTTGGAAGAAATACAAAATTTTGAAATATAGTCAATGTTCTTCAAATTTTCATTTATACATTGAAAGTTTAACGTTTGCTAACTTGGTTGTGCAGGTGCATGCGTAGAAACTCATCGAGTACTTATGAAGTAGTTGAAGCCTTATCAGACCCCGAGAAAGTTTTTAAGGCCCTAAACTGGGCCAACCGGAAAAGCAAACAACAACCATCAATTGAACAACTTGAACCGACATGGAGGATCCAAATAACAGGAACAACAATGGGGATGCTGTGGTAGACCCAGTCGCTCAAATAAGGGCAGAGGCTCCTTTATATGGCTGGGCACAACCCACAACAGAGAATTTTTCCACTACGATACTAGTCCCTCAAATACATGCCGAGTCCTTCCAGATTACAAATAATATGCTGCACTTGTTGCAGAACAAGGGACTATTCTTAGGGTCATACATCGAAGACCCCTAGCAGCATTTGAAGAACTTCCTGTAAATTTACAAAACACAGAGGCGGCCAAACGTCACCCAGGAGGTAATAAAACTGTTGTTGTTTCCATTCTCAGTGAGTGGAGCTATCCAGACTTGGCTAAACTCACTCCCCATCAATTTTATTACCACATGGGAGGAGTTATTTAAACAGTTCGTGAACAAGTTTAATCCACCCAACAATACTGCACAACAAATTGATAAAATCTTGAGCTTCAGACAGAAACCAGTTTAAACATTACATGAGACATGGGAACGATTTAAGGGAATGCTTGTTATCTGTCCACATCATTCTATTCCACAGAAGATGTTGGGGCCGCATTTTTATATGGGTCTGGCTGATACTGTTAAGGTAAATGTTGATGCTTCAGTTGGTGGAGCATTCTTGAGCAAAATGTGGAGAGAAAGTCAGATCTTACTTGATAAAATGGCACAAAATTCAGGATGGACAACCAGGAATGCACCCATTACTCCTGTAGTTCACTCAGCGCCATTCAATCCATCCAATATTATTGCAGAGAACGTGGTCACCTTGATAACACAGAAGAGCATATTAACTACGAAGGTGGAGGAATCAGGGCAAAAGCAACAGGTACACATCGTGGATACAACCAATGGAGGCTTATGCACATCTTGCATTAGTCAACCATTTGGTAATTAGTGGAATGAAAAATGTGATCACCCTCCTTATCCAGAAAACATGAATTATGTGTCAAATTATAGAAGCCAGAGACAAGGGGAGAACTGGGGTCAGCAAGTTTAACCGTATAGACCACCTCACCAACAGCAGAACAATGGAAATATGGGTGTCACGAGACCACAAGGTAATGCAACACCATATCAGAGGCCACAAGCTTATAACCATCAGAATCAACAATAAGCATACTACCCTCCTCAGCATCAACAGGGGGGACGGCAAGAAGATGGGTTCTCCAGGTTAGAAGTTATGATGCAACAGGTTATTGGGAAAAATGCCAAAATCAGTGAGAGAGTAGATGTACATGATGAAGCTATTAAAAATATTGTAATACAGTTGCGCCAGATATCTATGGCAGTGAACAATCGTCCTCATGGGACTTTACCTGCAGATACTCAAGTAAATCCTATGGACCAGGGCCCAAGACAGCTTATGGCAGTGACTCTATGCAATGGCAGGGACTTAGACTTGGAACTGGAGAGAGCTCGTGAAAGCAGGCAGGCCGAGACACTGGTACACATGCTGATTGAACTTGATGATTCAACAAACTCGACCAAGGTAACATTGCAACCTACTGAAAGAGAACCCAGTGCACAGAGTGAGACTGAAAAAGAAGTGGAGATAGCCCAGGAGCCGGTAGTTGAGGTGGTGGCTGAGAAAGAAAAGTCCCAAATCATTAGGAAAAAGAGACCGCCAGCTCCATTCCCTCAGAGGCTGGCCAAATACCAAAAGGATGAACAGTACAAAAAGTTCTTGGACATGCTAAAGCAAATACAGGTAAATATCCCATTGATTGACGCGTCGAAAGAAAAGCCTGGTTACGCTAAAATGATGAAGGACTTGATGTCCAGAAAATTTGACTTCCAAGATCTGGCTACTGTCACCCTTACTCAAACTTGTAGTGCGGTTGTGACGCGTCCTATCGCTGAAAAGTTGTCTGATCCAGGGAGTTTTATAATTCCTTGTACCATTGGAAACTTATCTTTCGCCAAAGCTCTATGTAACTTGGGGGCCATCATTAATCTGATGTCGCTGGACATATATAAAAGACTGGGGATTGGTAGAGCCAGACCGACTTCAATGTTATTGCAGCTAGCTGACAAGACAGAACAGAGACCGTCAGGCATTCTGGACGATGTATTGGTGCAAGTGGGGAAGTTTGTGTTCCCTGCTGATTTTTTGATTCTAGATTGTAAAGTGGATGAAGAAATTCCCATAATCTTGGGAAGGCCATTCTTTGCCACAGGCAGAGCCCTTATTGATTGTGAGACTGGTGAACTAAAGATGAGGCTCAATGATGAAGAAATCACGTTCAACGTCGAAGTCTATGAGGCGATCAAGTGAGTTCGCCAACTGCTCTCTTATTGATGCTGTGAACGTGATCCCAGAAAAATATGATGGGTCCCTGACTGTGGGGGACCCTTTGACTGAATGTTTGAAGAATCTAGATGATATTAACGGTGAAGAATTAGCAGACTGGGTGTTAGAACTTGAAAGAAAAGGGCTGTGGCCAAGGGCTCTCGAGTTTGAGTCATTACACTTAGAGAAAAGAGAGAACCCGCCGGCCAGGTCATCTATTGAAGAACCACCCAGGTTGGAACTGAAATCTGAGGATGCCAATGTGGTAGAAAAGATACTAAAGTTAACTAAGGACATTGATGATACATATTTTGTTGAATCTAGTGTCATTAGTGTTGATGATGTTGGTACACACTCCAACAATTTTTTCACATTGTGTTTGGATGATGATATGAAAATAGAGTCATCCGAACCACCTGAGGAGCCAAGGAATAAAGAACAAGATGTCTACATTCTGGAATTCCTCTTGCCAGAAAGTCGGGAATACACATCTCATCGAAAGGCCAAGAAGCGCAGATTACTACATTGTTTTAGTGGGCCAGGCAGATTCGTTCCACCACCCCAGGGGCATGATCATAGAGCAGATTCAAAACTTGGGATCAAATTCATAAGTTCAAAGTGGAGGCATAAAGTGATTCAAGCATTTGTTCGAAGGAGCATGGAAAGCAAAACTAATGGAAATGATGGCGAAGCGACTTGGATCAGGGAATTTCTTGCACCTTACTTTTATTTCTTGTTTTGTCTATATGTGATGCACTGAGGACATTGCATGATTTAAGTGTGGGTTGTTGTACATATTTGTTGTGGTTTGTTGTGTTTAGTGTGCTTTCTTGTTAGTAGTTTTAGCTTTTCTTGTTAGTAAGTTTTTCTTTTTTGTAAGTTTTGTAGCTTTTTCTGTTAGTCTTTTTTTTTTAGGTAGAACAAAACAGAAAGAAAAAAAAATTAGAAATATGTGGACTCTTCCCGACGATGGATCTCCTAGACAGTTCTCTTGTAGGAAGTAAGTCTAAAGAAAAAGAATTTTTTTTTTTTGGTTTTAGGAGAGTATAGTAATTCCCCCTTGGTTTTTCTTTGGACCACTGTTCTTTTCCAAGGGTTTTTAACTAAACCGGGTGTAGGTAGCTTTTAATTTTTAAGAGTAGTAATCACATGGTTGAGGGATTAATTGCAGCAATATCTCGGAACTTTGTGATGCCTTGAGAATAGTCCGTACTTTGGTTGTGATGCTTAGGCTCAATTTTTTAACTCCAGGATGAATACCTTAAATCGTGGATTCTTAAAATTTGCTTAACTGCTTTGATTGGAGTGTCGTGATAGATCCAATCCTGAGTGAGCTATGTGCCATGTGTGTGTGAGGTTTGTATGTGATTCTGTGCATTGCATTTTATGTCTAGAACTTGCCCCGTGTGTGTGCAAAGCAAAATAGTAGTTTTGCTCAGTCTTGGAAGTGATATAGGCGTTTCTTTGTTGAGCCAACTATGTATATTTTACCAACCTAATTGTTATGTATTGTAGTTAACCCCGTTGAGGCTATAATCTTGTTTCTTTGGCAACCACATTACAAGTCATACCCCTTTGTTTGAATCGATCATATATTTGAACATTGTCACCTCTCGTAAGCACTGGAAATGTGATGAAATATGGAAAAATTAAAGTGTGGGGTGTTAGGTTGGTTTTTGAGGGGAATAATTGAAATAAGGAGAAAGGTGCACTGTTTTGAAAAAGTAAGAGTCACTTGAGGAAAACAAAAGAGAAAAAGAAAGAAAATAAAAAATAAATAGTTGTATTGTTGTGAAAAAAAATATATATATGTGGTGACTCTTAATGTAATTGTGCTTAAAGAAGTATGGGGTAATATCATTGATGTGAAGGTGGAGTTGGTTTAATATAAGTTTGAGGCTGAAAGCTATAGTATATGTATTAAAGTGCTTGGGGAGGTGTAGTCACTCTTATATCTAAATGTATCCTACCCGTCCCGCAGCCTACATTACAACCAAATAAAGTCCTACTTGATCCTAGACTGAATGAGCTCGATTAGTAGAGTAGTACACTACGGGCAAGCCTATGGTGCATCTTTTGTGGCATATGAATATTATTTCTGAGAGTGAGTGAATTCTTTCTATCTTGGTTCCTAAGTGTTCTTAAATTTCATTGTGTGTGGAACTAGATCTTTGATTTGGTGAGGGCACATGATTCATGAAGGAAAGGTAATGTTGTTGACCTTTAAGTTAGAGTGGTGAGTGGATTGTGAATAAATCATGGTATATGTGATTCGACTATTGAGGCGAGGATGTCACACCTTTGTGCTTGAACTGTTTTAAAAATTCTTGGTATAACGTGTTAAGGGATTTACTTAATAAGTTGTGTTCATGATTGTAGTTTGATTGCTCAAGGACGAGCAAAAGTTTAAGTGTGGGGTGTTGATGTGTGGCTAGAATTCATGGTTTAACACGTTATGTGCCTTACATTTTATGTGCGTTAATGATAAAAATACACTTCGTATGTGCCTAATGGAGTCTATTTCATGTGTAGGTGAATTGGAGATTGAAGCCGAGCTAAATGGATGCATAAAAATCAAAAATACATTCAAGAGGCGAAGAGGAGTGCACCGGGCTATAGCCGGTCGTTTGGGCTGTAAAGCCTGGTCATACCAGGCTATAGTTGGGATTTTGGGCTATAAAGCCTGGTAAGACCAGGGTTTATCCAGGCGTTTGAGCCTTAAGGCCAGGCCTGGCCTGGCTTTATCCAGGCGTTTGGGCCATAAAGCCAGGTCCCTGGTCTGGTCCAATCCGAGTTTTGAAGATTTTAAGTGTTTCCTGGTTTGAATAGAAGTCTCCTACACGTTTAGGGTTTATACCAAACATATAAATAGACACAAAAACACAACTTGAAGGGAGAGATTCCATTAGAGACAAGAGACGCCTGTGGAATACTACTCATAGAAGCAAAACATTGATTTTTATAGCTTTTATTCATTACTTTGTAATTTAATTATGCAAGTTATTTTAGAGTTGAGTATTATGAGCATGAGTAGCTAATTTCTTTAATCTAGGGTTTTGGTGGAACCCGTTGGGAGATGAACTTATTGTGATATTAATATAGCTTTGATTGGTTGATTAAACTCTATTTGTTCAACTACGTTCTTGTTGTAGTTGATTGAAGGGCCCTCAATTAGCTGTTCCTATTTATTATGCATCTACTTGAGAGAGAGTGCATATTGAGGTAGTTGTTTGAACAAAACCACTCCAAGAGTATAGACGAAAGTCATAACCGAGGGTTTAGAAGTTGGATTAGAAATAATGATACTTCGGGTGCAATCTAAAGTGAACTGTAATGCAATCTAGCTAGCATAACTTGAGAGAGTGCGTCTAGTAAATTATCATAATTACTTGAGAGAGATTTATGGTAGATAGAGTGTTCATGATTGATAGAGACAACTAATCAAACTATAAGAAGTATCAAAGAAGGAAGTTCACCAACGGGGGAAACCATAACCTTAGAACTTTGTTATAATTATTTACACCATATTGTTAGTTAATCATTAGTTTATTAATTTTGTCAGTAGAAATAGTAAAAAATTACCAATTGATATTCAAAAGTATTGAGAAAATTGATTAAGTAAAAGTTTCGTATTTTGGCGGCTTGATTGATATGTAAATTCCCTGTGGGATCGACTCTGGGCTTAATACCCCGGATTATATTTCCAGCGCCCGTTTAGTCTTTCTATAAGACATAGTTGAGCGTGATCACTGGTGCGTATATAACGTCATAACCATTCACATATCCCATGTACATATATATACATACATATATACGCATATATAACGCCGTCTGAGTCATGAGTCAATGTACATGTATAAATGCATGAAATGCATACGAAATTCGTTATAAGATTTTCTCAGAATGCCATAAAATCATATGCCTTTCAGATAAACATTATCAAATACGTATTTTTCTGGGACCCATGAATATAATAATAATTCATATGGGGAATCAAGAATATGGACACCCCTAGTATTCCTATGAATAGAGTAATTTATGGAAATTGTGCGTTTGCTCGTTTCTTCAGTATAATTTGGATCATGACAAAAAGAAAGAAGGGATGGACTTAACATACCTGGAGTAGGAAAAACTCCGTATAATATTCTTCGCGAACATTGCACTGTACTCTTTTAGAACCGCAAAATTTTGCGTTGCTATTATTCCAGCAAATTCTCGTTGGAAGCTTTTGTGAATCGAATTTTGCTCCTGCTACTAACGTATTTGAACTGAGAAAGAACATTTTTTAATCATGAAAGAATTGCTTCTGATCCTAATGTTTTTGAACCAAGGAATAACTTTTTTGAACTTAAGCAAGAATTGCTTCTGCTCCTAATATTTTTTATATCACAAAGACTCATGGATAAGACTTATAATCAAGTCTTATTTTGGTTACATTTTTAATCTAACTTTAGGTAGCCACGTGGCATAAATGACTAAGAGTCATTGTTAGTCATTGTGGCTTTTTGCCACGTTGCTTTGTGGGGTTAGTTTATAAAATTTTTATCCACTTATTAGTTAACAGGGTAATGTTCTATTACCCGGTAATTAAGCATAATTTAAAAATTGTCTCGAATTACATAATATTCTACTTTTTTTTAATATACTTTTATATATACTTGATATATTATACTATTGTGGTCATATGGTACCTTTCATGTTACTATTCATAATTATCGGGTATTATCGCTCAACCCATATTTTATCCCAACATGCTAAACTTGAACGAAAATTCATTTTCTTTGACTTGCTTCCCTTCTCACCTTCACGAATTTGCTTATCACTTGTTTGAAATAGCATAATCCTTATAATTTCCAAATAATCATTTCCTTGGAATGATGTCAATTACTTTACGCCAAATTCAACGTACAATACTAAAGGGTGCAACATCGTCGTAATTTAATATTGCGAAGCGTAACATCATCGTAATGTAATACTACAGGACGTAATATCAACGTAATATTGCAGGCCTAACATCATTCCCCCCTTTGGAACATTCATCCTCGAATGTTAGCTAATGCACTTATCATTTTCGTAACTTATAGCTCTTGTGAATACCTTAATACTCTTCTTGTCGTTTAGGTAATTGTTCTGTGAATAAATTCAAAGGCCAGGGCATTCTCCCCTATAGGCCTCTTTCCGATGCCATGACTTGTAATCGAATTCCTTCCAATCTCATAACTTTTACTACCTTCCATCATGCAGCTTCTACAACACTGACCTTCTAAGTGCGCCAATGCGACTTTCCCCTTCTTTTTCGTCCAACTTTTAGCCAATCCTGAAGTTCTTCGTTTGGTATTTTGTTGAACTTATGAATATTGCTATATCTTAGTTCATAGACCTGGTTACTGCATCTACGTAGGTTATATTATACCATAATTCTTACTTTGATTTATCTTTACTGAGGTCTATAACCAAATCCCAGGTTACTTTCATTGCTTATCCCATACGTAAAAATCTATGTCCTCTAATGCTTCCACATTACTGTTCATCTTAAGAATGATGGCCTAATATCCTCTCATACTTTATAACTTTTATCCATCAATTGTTGATTCACCTCAATTTTGATCCATAATCCACTACTGATAACTTAACCTTTTATGTAATATTGCCGCTAGGATTCACATTTTATCGGGGAACATCTGAAATGATTAGATTGATCCACCTGTGGTGGAACCCGCTTTCATAATCGTATCTCATAGCATCCCAATGTGATTCACCCTGCGTGTGTATACTAATCTTGTCCAATTCATGAGACCTCTTTCTTTTCTTTGTCAGATCATTACTCATTCGAATGCCCAAACGTCATCCTTTGCCTATGGCAATTAAAACCTCATTCTTTTAACAGGGTAGCATTCCATCTCTTCTAAATATTATTAGTCTTAGACTCCTTTGAGTTCATTCAGGGTATAGTGATCTTTGTATAACTTAGAGAAACCATATGATCATCTTGTTTTCATGGGCTTAATCCTGAGGACTTATCCATTTTGTTATTGCTTGCGACCTACACATCTCTATTGTATTACTTTCAACCTTTTAACTTGCTTGTATCATAGATTTTCTTATGTCATTTTGGGAACGTCAAGCGAGACATCACATCGTCTCTAGCTGTTCTTTACTCTCTTAGTGAGGATTTTTGATACCTAGACCATAGGCTGGAAGATATGCTACTGACGACGCTGCTATCATTTCTGGATATTGAATCCCTGCACTTCTAGGATCTTATCCACAGTATGGACTATTCATAGCCTTATGCATTTGAGTATCTTGTACGTTTTTAACCTTTTCCTTACTTACCTTAAAATATTGCCTCGCATTCTTCTATCTCTTTCATAACCTTCCTTCCACATAGGTATGATTCATAGCCATAACTTGAAGCTCTTATTATAACATTGTGCATACACAATCCGGTGGGAGTTTCCTACTGGCTTCTTATGAGGCCTATACTTTTCCGATTGGATTTATTGTAGGGCTGTTATAGAATATGGTTGTTGTACTTCCTCTCTTGTACTTTTAATATTAAGAGTGATTCTGCAATGTTCTTAATCATGATGTCTATAATTTTCTAGGTCTAATAATCAGACTCTTGATTTGTTTTTGATGTAACTCTTCAGTTTCCTCTTCCTTCTAATCAACCTTTATGTAGGCTTAAGCTATCGTTCGATCTGCGTCTCCTGGTATTAGTCATTACCCTAGCCGTTCATGGGCATTATGGAATATTCATGATACAATCCTTTAACAATTCAATCTTTCATCTATGACCTGGGCTCAATTGTTTTCTTTTAATATATACCAAAATGTTTTACGGCTGTATATGCTGCAAGTATAAAACTCCAAACTCTTAAGTGCGTCCATAAAGTCACCAACTCAGGATCATTAATCGAATAATTCCTTTCTTTCCTTCTTATCTTTCTTTAAACGTACGCAATTAGTTTTTGTGGTCTTTTTGCCCCTTTTTTGCATGCATACTTAACTTATCCTTGTTCCCACCATGCCGGAATGTTTTTTGTGCAACTTATATTGTCTCGAACATTACCTTCGATTTTTCTCCCCGTTCATTGGCCACGGTAGGTGCCACTTTCTTTTGTAGTGCGTACAATTTTTTTTTTTGTAGTGAGACTGTTTTTGCATTACCATTTCTACTTCGACTTTCTATGTTTAGGTTGAAGCCTTCTTTCTTATTTCCTCAGCTAGTATTTCATTGTAGTACTTAAGGAGGACCCTCTTACTCTTGTAAAGCTGCGAGCTTATTACATCGCATACCCGATGGAGTTTTTGATGTTCTTCCTCGCCTCTAATTATCCATAGATGCTTACCTCCACGCCCTTGTGCTTGTGGGGTTTCTTCTGAAATGATATTTTGACTGTCTTCACAGTGGCATTCTCTTTCATTTCTGTAATACTAATACGATACCTTTTTAACTTCTCCAACTCTGATACGAATATATCTCAAGTAGTACGATGTCATAATTGCGAGGCTGAATTCTCCATGTTGGGGTTTCTTGTGTTTTTCTTGCATTGATCTGCTGATTTGTCTTTTATCCTCTTGTCTAGCCATAACAAGACTCTTCCAGAAATCATCTTCTAACTGCTCGTTGGTCCGTTCTCATATCAATACTCCGCGTAATCTTTCTTGAGTTATTTCCTTTGTCTTAACTTACATCTTGTGCTGGCTCTTTAGTTATGAATAACATCCCGGGCCAGAACCCTTACTTCCTCTCCTTCACGTCGTGCTTGCTTCATGTTCTAGAATTGTAGCATATACGTAGGAGCTAAATAAGTGTAATCTCATTCCTTTTTCATTTTTACTGCATTCTTCCTTTACCATTCCATGATTACTAGAACCATTTAATTTTGACTTCCAGGCACACCATTCCATTTTCCCCCCTTTTGGGGAGTACTAACATTAAATGCTATGATGATCTACATACAAATGGTTTACCTTTTCATCTTTAGCGTCCTTTCACATCATCGATGACCCTTACTCACCTTGCGGTAATTGTTCTGGACCAAGGATAATAAATTTCTTTACTCAAGAGGGATACACCTAGTGTAACTGGAACGCACAGTCCCTTAAGTTTAACTTTGCTCACATTTCTTGTTTTAGGGAAGTGTCTTCCTGAATAACGATTTTCTGGATTTCTCATGAATTTTCTTCTTTTGTCCATTCTATTAACGCCAGGGCAAAATCTAAAATTCTGATGATACTGACTATTATCCAATCATTCAGTCCTTAATTCACATTTAGTTATCCCATTCACCTGCCCATACTGATTTGTATTACTTTAGGGGTCTAACTTTTCCTTTTGCTCACAAACTTGTTTCTCGAAATGAGGATATGACTTTATGGCCTTTACTATTTTGTTGTCTCAAGACCTGTCACTTCTCGTCTTTTCCTTCACTTTACTACAAACTCTGTAATAATGTTAATTTTTTTTCTCATCTACCGTTTTCATCCATGTATCAGATCTTACTCATAATGCACTCTCTTCTTATTTCCTGCTAACATTTCTATCTATCACTTTATTCTGAAAACTTATCGACAAGATATTGTTTTTCTTTTAGCTCCCATTTTCTTTATCAACCGGCCCTTCAGGTTGCTTAACATTATCTCTCTACTAGGGACGTGAGTCATACTAAGATGATATTTATCCTTTCGAGGCTTCCAGTGCCTATATCTGTAGTACTTATACCTAGCTATACTATTTTAGAGTGCACCGTCGGGGTGTCTCACAAGGAGATCTATTAGCACTTTATCCTTTGAAATGTCAACTAATACAAACAATTCATCAACCATTTTGATTACTCTAATCCCAACATGATTCTGATATCCCGCCCTTTTTAAACAATATATATTAGCTCCCATAAGGCGTAACTAAGATCAATGTGGCCAAATGTACATACCTCTGTTACTGTTGAAGGTAACTCAAAATGCTTATATTCCTCTGCCTGAATTATAAATACTGATAATCTTCATTAACTAGGTGCCTCGTACCCTTCTTCATCTTGCTTCTTTTACTTGTTGAAACCTGTATCTATCTTCTTAATCTGTCATTGCCTTTCACCATAGGGGTGGATAGATATTCCTTCCTTAAGGCTCTTTTTTTTTCTAGAAGCTCACACGTCTTAGTACACACATGATCTGCTGGAGACCTTACATTTACTCATCATAAATATGATGCAAGGTCGAGTTCCTCTAACTCAACACTTCCACAACTATATCTCTTATCTTTCGTCTTTTTAAATGTACGTATCGTCGTGTTATGAATAAAATCGAATATAGGAGTTTGAATTCTTACAACTGAGATCTAACACACGATCTAGAGTAAGAAGAAATAATGACAGTCCTAAATGCCCTGTAGCCCCGTGCTTATAAGTGTGGGGTACGACACACTCATAAACAAGACTCTGCTAGACACGGCTTGTAGACTCCCTAGGACAGGATTGCTCTGATACCACTTTGTCACGCCCCAAACCTTGGGAGGCGTGGCTGGCACCTAGTGTCGCACTGGCCCAAGTGAACCACTCTGCAAACTTTTTTTTCTCTTTGTAACTATCATGGGCCAACATGGCCACAACTCGTAATGTACATTTGTAAGTGGAAAAAAACACTGTATCACTTAATCATTTTTCTTAAAACATGAATATATATGGGCCGTCAAGGCCTCGGACATACTGTAAAAAATGAACCCTTGTCTACAAAGCCTCTACAATTATTTGACATCAAATGGGACAATGTACCGGCCTATCCGTAAGTCTATTGCAAAACTCTGACACGATGACTCATAGACTCGGCTGCACTCTGAATGATGTTGAGTCTTACCGATCCTTCGCTGAATTCCATTCTCGTCTATTACGAGGGATCGTCAAACTGATTGTTTATACCTGTGCGCATGAAATGCAGCGTCCCCGGGCAAAAGGGACGTCGGTACGAATAATGTACCGAGTATGTAAGGCATATAAATAAGTACATAACAGACATGGAAGTAATATAGAGTAACTGACTCAACCTGTACGTCTGGATAATTCTGTAAATCATGAAATACGCATAATGTCATGCATATGCGTATGAATGTCATGTCATGCATAGGTAGATGTTTCATAATATCATCAGGCCTCTGAGGGAATCCCATCATATCATCTCGACCACTGTGGGAAAATCATCAATGTATACCAGCTGATCAGGTGGTGGTGCGTATATAACACCATAACCATTTCCATATCCCATATACATATATATACATACATATATAGGCGTATAAAACGCCGTCTGAGTCAGGGGTCAATGTACATGTATAATGCATACGAAATACGTTAATAAAATTTTCTCAGATTGCCATAAAAATCAATATGCCTTTCGGATAAACATTATCAAATATGTATTTTTATGGGACCCATGAACTGAAGATAATAATAATTCACATGGGAAATCAAGAATATGGACACCCCTAGTATTCCTATGAATAGAGTAATTTATGGAAACTGTGTGGTTGCTCGTTTCTTCAGTATAATTTGGATCATGCCAAAAAGAAAGAAGGGATGGCCTTAACATACCTGGAGTAGGAAAAACTCCGTATAATATTCTTGGCGAACATTGTGCTGTACTCTTTTAGAACCGCAAAATTTTACGTTGCTATTATTCAAAAAAATTATTGTTGGAAGCTTTTGTGAATCGAATTTTTCTTCTGCTCCTAATATATTTGAGCTGAGAAAGAACATTTTTGTATCATGAAAGAATTGTTTCTGATCCTAATGTTTTTGAACCAAGGAATAACGTTTTTGAACTTAAGCAAGAATTTCTTCTGCACCTAATGTTTTTGATATCACAAAGACTCATGGATAAGACTTATAATCAAGTCTTATTTTGGTTACATTTTTTTACCTAAATTTAGGTAGCAACATGGCATAAATGACTAAGAGTAATTCTTATTCATTGTGGCTTTGTGCCACATTGCTTTGTGGGGTTAGTTTATTAAATTTTTATTCACTTATTAGTTAACATGGTAATGTCCTGTTACCCGGTAATTAAGCATAATTTAAAAATTATCTCAAATTACTTAAAATTATATTTATTTTTTTAATATACTTTATATATTATACTATTGTGGTCCTATGGTGCCTTTTATGGTACTATTCATAATTATCGGGTATTATCGCTCAACCCGTATTTTATCCCAACATGCTAAACTTGGACGAAAATTCGTTTTCTTTGGCTTGATTCCCCTCTCACCTTAACGAATTTACTTATCACTTGTTTGAAATAGCACAATCCTTATAATTTTCAAATAATCATTTCCTTGGACTGATGTCAATTACCTTACGCCAAATTCAACGTACAATACTACATGGTGCAACATCATCGTAATTTAATATTGCGAAGCATAACATCATCGTAATGTAATACTGCAGGACGTAATATCGACGTAATATTGCGGGGCGTAACATAAAGTCACAAATAAGAAAAATAGGTAAATCATAGAGAAGTACTGATTTTAACGGGAAAATGTAATTCGTACCCTAAATAAAATCAGTCAATATATTTGATTGACAGAAATAAACAAATAACGAGAAAAAATCACTGAACTAATTAGTGGAATAAACGGAAAGACCTAGGGTTTAAAGCAGATACGCAAAATTAATCAAACCAGTAGAGAATAATCAGATTCAACCCTGGGAAGTTTGAAAATTGTTTGAAGAGAACTTAGGGCGAACCCTAGCTCTTAAAAATCCATGGAATCAAATAATAATAAGGAAAACAAAGGGTTTTTTCGAAGAAAAATACCAAATAATACTCAGAAACGTTTTAGATCTACAAGGATCTGAACAGACCCAAGTAGTCATAAGATTAGGGTTTTCGAAAATTACAGAGATGAAAGAAAACTTGGTCTAAAACCATAGATTCGAACCATAAATAGAAAGAAAATAGTACTCACAAACGGAGATGGCCATAGACAGGACTGTGAAAAGGTTTCGAACAAAACCAAGTTGAATCTCTTCCAGATTCTTTCATAAATCGACAAAATCAAACAACTAGAAGATGTACAAAGCCGGCAAGGGCCAGAAAATACAGAGAAATCCCATGAACGGGGATTTCCCGGTGACGGCGGCTAGGTTTTAGGAGGAGCGTCAAAGAGAGAAGGGCGAAGCTAGGGAAATGAGGACGATAGAACAAAAGGGAAATGAGGGGGTTAGGGTTGGGTTTTGATTAAAAAAAGGAAAGGAAAAATGTGGATTGTTGATCTCAGAGATCAACGGCCGCGATTAGAGGAGGTTTTGGGTAGGGTAAATATAGAATTGGGCTTGGGCGGATTTGGGCTAAGTTTTAAAACATTTGGGCTGGTGTAATTGAGTTAAAACGAAACTTAAAAGAGCTATTTGTTAAATACCCAACTAATTAATAAAATAATTTTTAAAAATGGTTAATAAATTATAAAAAATGGCTTTCATGCATGAAAATAATTTAAAATAATTACTTAATATTATAAAAATATAAAAATCTATTTTCTGGTGAAATAATGTAATAATGCATGCATGAGCTATTATTGCAAAGTTATTAAAATTACAACCCCAAAAATGTAAATGTGGCTATTTATGAAATAATAGCTTAGTATAAATATAAATGATAAAATTAAGCCATAAAATTGTTATTAAGCCATTTGTGATACAATTAATAATTATTTATAATATAAAAATACTATGATAAATTAATAAAAATCCTTAGAAAAATACAGAAATTATGGAAAAATATTAGTTGATGATCATATACTATTTTGAAGATAGATATGAATTTTTAAAAAATAGTACAAGGAAAAATTGGGTATCAACAGTTACCCCTCTTTACCCGGGAAGGATGAAAGAGTTGTCGGGCAAAGATATGATGGTCAATTTTGACCGAGTAGGGGGATTTGAGAGACATAGGTCGCACTCTGATTTCTGAGCTGCCTACATATCCCTGGTTTTATAAGATTCAGGTCGCCTGCAGTTCTGGATTCATCGGCGGAATATACCGATGAAGTCATCACAAGAACGGACACAAGGTTTTGGAATAGGTGAAATGGTTGCTCGCCGGGTTTCCTGCAAATAAAATATGTGCTACAAGAATATATCTATGCATGAATTTAAACATGATGCAAATTCCCTTCAGACCATGAGAATTGTCTTTAGACGGTTGAGGATGACGTCCGTAGACCATGATGTCCCGGACCATGAATTGTTTAGTGAGGGATTCTCAGGCCATGAAATGATGTTCTCGGACCATGAAAATGGTGCCTCTAAATCATGACGCCTTTGAATAATGATATGCAAGTTTGAGAGATCCTCAGGCCATGGCATGTCGTCTTTCGGCTATGAGGATGATGCCTTCTGACTATGACGCCTTCGGACAAGTTGGCGATATTTCAGCCCATGAGGCGCAAAATATGATTCTAGAAGCAACAAGGCAAGGCTTAGTCTTGTAGGTAGTTGAGGGCAGAGCTTAGTCCGAGAGAGAAAAATAGATAGTGCAAGGGAGACAGTGCTTAGTCTCGTGCGAGGTAAAGTCAGTGCTTAGCCTTATACAAATAGAGAGGCAAGGCTTAGCCTCATGCAAAATTGGAGGCAGGGCTTAGCCTCATGCAAGATTGAGACAGAGCTTAGTCTCATGCAGAATTCGGGACAGGGCTTAGTCCCATGAAAATTGAAGGCAGTTCTTAGCCTTATGCAAATGGAGAGGAAAGGCTTAGCATCATCCAAGATTGAGACAGAGCTTAGTCTCATGCAAATTGAAGGCAGTGTTGAGCTTTATGCAAATGGAGAGGAATGGCTTAGCCTCATGCAAGATTCGGGACAAGGCTTAGCCCCATGCAAAATTCAGGACAGGGCTTAGTCCCATGCAAATTGAAGGCAATGCTTAGCCTTATGCAAATGGAGAGGCAGGGCTTAGCCTCATGCAGGATTCGGGACAGGGCTTAGTCCCATGCATGGTGAAGGAAATTCTTAGACTTATGCAGATACAGAGGCAAGGCTTAATCTCATGAAGAATTTGGGACATGGCTTAATCTCATGCAAGGTGGAGGCAATGCTTAGCCTTATGCAGATAGAGAGGCAAGGCTTATCCTCGTGCAAGTTTGAGACAGATCTTAGTCTCATGCAGATAAAAGGTAGTGCTTAGCCTTGTGCGAATTTGGAGGCATGGCTTAGCCTCGTGCAAGATTTGGGACAGGGCTTAGTCCCAATGCAAATAGAACAAATAATAGATGATGGCAGAGTATTTCTTAGCTGGAAATGGATTCAGTATCTTTGTTGTTATGAAGATCGTGATTCCAAGGTGTGCATATTCCTTGTTCCTGCATTCAAAGAAGAATCGTGAGTTCTGTAGGGGAGGTCGGTTCGTGCCTCCGTCGGCTTGCTTGATCTGCTTCGCTCTGTCTGAAGATCCTATTCAAATTATCGGGGGCAGCATTTTCTAAACAATGTTTTTTTCAAAAGATGGCATGCCTGTCACGATCCAAACCGATGGGCCGTGATAGGTTCCTGAGTCCTACTTGTCAAACACCCCTAAATATGCGTCTAAAATATGAACCTGAATAACATCTACTGAATTACGAGAACACTATACATGAAGGCAATCTGCACAAAAAGGCATGCATACATATACGTACAACATACGTAGGACGAGCCGACAAGGATGTTATAGACAACTACATATCTCAAAAATTGGAAGCAGGCAAGGCCACATACTATCCAACTAGACATATTGTCTACAAACCTCTAATAGAAACCTAATTGTATAAAGACGGGTCTGAGCCACGTCATACCCATATATATCTATATACAAACGTATCGTACCAAAATCAAAAGTAGCTCCGGATCAAGTGGAGTACTCCAACTCTCGCTGATCAGGAATCCTAATAAGGGGGACCGTCGTTCGCCTACCTGCACCTGCGGGCATAAACGCAGCGTCCCCAGGAAAAAGGGACGTCAGTACGAATAATGTACTGAGTATGTAAGGAACATAATTAAATACATAAGAGACATGGAAGAGATATAGAGTAATTGACTCAACCTGCATGTCTGGATAACTCTGTAATAATAAATCACTTTTAGCATCATGCATATGCGTATGAATGTCATGTCTTGCATAGGTATATGTTTCATAGCATCATCAGCCTTTGAGGGCATCCCATCATATCATATCAGCCACTGTGGGCAAAATCATCATCGTATACCAGCTGATCAGGTGGTGGTGCGTATATAATGCCATAACCTTTCCCATATCCCATATACATATATACACATACATACATACGTGTATATAACGCCGTTTGAGTATACATACATATATACGCGTATATAACGCCGTTTGAATCATATTTCAGCCACTGTAGGCAACATCAACATCATATACCAGCTGATAAGGTGGTGGTGCGTATATAACGCCGTAACCTTTTCCCATATTCCATATACATATATTTATGTATATATGCGTATATAACGCCATCTGGTCATGGGTCAATATGCATGTATAAATGCATGAAATGCATATGAAATACGTTAATAAAATCTCTCTTGTGCGGATAAGTAAATAAACACGTCTTTCTTAATAAGACCGAAATAGAAAATAGATGAAATAAACAAAGATATTATGTGGTCAGTCAGTAACATACTCGACTAGCTTATAATGAAAAGATTTTGGCTAAGGGTGTTTAAGTGACTTGCTAAGATAAGCAAGTTAATCTCATTTTGATTTAAGTGACTTGCTAAGATAAGCAAGTTAATCTCATTTTGATAATGGGTATTTCTATGATGGTAGAAACTGGAGAGGATATTCCCATTGTTGTCAAAACCTCATGGAGTCCAAATAAGATGTCCCCAATTTTTAATTACAACCCCTCTGACAAAATATGGTCTATGGCAAGAAAGGATTTGAATCTTTTAAGCATTTCTTTTAGATGAGAGAAAGTGTTTATAATCATAAAATTAATATCATAGTAGTTTAAATAACAAAACATGTATTGATGTTCAACTCACTTTTCTTAAAATTCAGAAATTTGTATACCAACTTCAAATTTAGCTATAAGTCTATAATATTGAGAATCTGAGATTTAATTAATTTATATATAAATCATTATATTATAAATAATTAGCATCTCTATCATATACCTCAATAGGAACTTAGAGACATACTCAGACATGCTTGAATATCACTTTACCAGAATGAATAACATAGACATCCTTAACTGTTAAGAGTAGAACCACTTATGGAATAGCATTACGTATACGTATCGTTACTTGGATCATGCCAAAAAAAAGAAAGATTAGCCTTAGCATACCTGGAATAGGAAAAATCCGTATGATATTCCCGGAAAAAGTTACATTGTACTCTTCTAGAACTGCGAAATTTTATGTTACTAAGCTTCAGCCAGAGCGTTAGAGATTTCCTACATGTTTTCAGAATTCTTGCGTCCAAATCATTTTCAACCAGAGGAGTATGTAAAATTTGGTTAGAGCTTTAGTTGGTAAGGAGCTAAAGCTCATCTGATTGAAATCCTTGTATTTAAATTAATAGGGATGATAGGTTTGGCACTTACCACATTAGTTAAAAGAATTTGTATTTTTTTTATTATGAATGAGGTGTCTTTGTTATTGACACCTTTATTTCCAACTAATCATAAATAGTTAATAGTCACATTTTCAAGAAGTGGCTTATTGCCACGTTTTTAGAGGGGTGAGGTGGGAATTATTAATCTTTATCCACTTATTAGGTAATTAGGTAATGTCCCGTTACCCGGTAATTAACTAATTACCCGCATAATTAAGAATTATCTTAATATACTTAAAATTCTACTTATTTTTAATATTACTTTATATATCGTATTACCCTGGTCATATGGCACCTTGCATGGTACTAATTCACAATCATCGGGTATTATCGTTCGACCCGTATTTTATCCCAAATTGGCCACCTTCAACGAAACTCATTTTCTTTAATTCGTTTACCCTTTATCCTTCACGACACTTATTTATCGCTTGTTATAAATAGCGTAAATAAGTTAATATCAAGATGATCTTATCCCTGAGTCTACGTCAATTAACTGAAGAAGAAACTTTTAACGTATGAAAACGCGAGATGCAACATCCTCCCCCCCTTAGAAACATTCTTCCTCGAATGTTCAACTCCCCGGGATCTNGTTGTCTTTGTAACAAAGCTACTACCCACTCTTCCCGTAGAAACTCAATTACTTGACGCCTCATAGGACTATTATCATCAATAATGATAATGGCCTCACATGACCAACAACAATAACCAACACAAGAATTTATACACGTACCTTATGGTTGCGATGTCCTAGTCAGACCCTTTTCTGGAGGAAATTGGTAGGGATATCTAGACTTCATGTCTTCCTCGACCTCCCAAGTCATTTCTTCCATATTTTTGTTCCTCCAAAGTACTTTCACGGAGGCTACCTCGTTATTCCATAGCTTGCGGATTTGTCGGTCTAGGATGGCAACAAGAATTTCCTCATATGACAAGTCCTCTGTAATCTGTATATCATCCGTGGGCACCACTCGGGTAGGATCGCCAATGTAGTTCCGTAACATAGATACGTGAAAAGTTGGATGGACAGACTCCAACTCTGAGGGAAATTCTAACTCGTAAGCTACTTGGCCAACTCTCTGAATGATCCTATAAGGCCCAATATACCGTGGGCTAAGTTTTCCTTTCTTGCCAAACCTCATCACACCCTTCATAGGTGACACTTTTAAGAATACCCAATCATCACCCTCGAACTCTAAATCTCGTCTCCGCACGTCCGAATATGACTTCTGACGACTCTGAGCTGTCAATAGTCGATCCCGGATAAGCTTTACTCTTTATATGGCTTGCTGAACCAGGTCTGGCCCATGTAATCCAGATTCTCCAACATCGGTCCACCCTATAGGCGACCTATACTTCCGTCTGTAAAGAGCTTCGTATGGAGCCATATGAATGCTGGAATGGTAGCTATTATTATATGCGAACTCAATAAGTGGCAGATGATCATCCCAGCTACCTTTGAAGTCTATCACACAAGCTCGCAGCATATCCTCCAGTGTTTGAAGAGTACGCTCAGCCTGCCCGTCTGTCTGGGGATGAAATGTTGTACTAAGACTTACTTGAGTCCCTAATCCCTTTTGGAAGGACCTCCAGAAGTTAGCTGTAAATTGAGCTCCTCTATCCGAGATAATAAGTATAGGGACACCATGCAGTCGTACTATTTCCTTGATATAAAGTCTCGCATAGTCTTCTGAGGAATATGTAGTTCTAACAGGCAGAAAATGGGCTGATTTTGTAAGCCTATCAACAATCACCCATATTGAATCGAACTTATGCTGGGTACGAGGTAAGCCTACGATGAAGTCCATATTGATTACTTCCCATTTCCAAGTCGGAATCTCCATAGCTTGCAATAACCCACCGGGTTTTTGATGCTCAATCTTAACCTGCTGACAGTTAGGACATTGAGCAACAAATTCTGCTATCTCTTTCTTCATTTCGTCCCACCAATATACTTCCCTGATATCATGATACATCTCTGTTGCTCCTAGATGGATAGAATAACGAGAGTAGTGAGTTTCTCCCATAACCAGCCGACGCAACCCTGCAACATTAGGCACACACAATTGCCCTTGATATTTGAGGATTCCATCTTCTATAATTTCAAATGGTGTCTTCTCCTTATGAAGGGTGGTGTCCCTATAACGAACTAACACAGGATCCTCGTTTGGCGTTTCTTTACTTCAGTTACTAAAGAGGATGTTGTATCTTGAATAGTAATTCCAATATCACCTGAATCCAGTAACCGAACTCCAAGTCTAGCTAGTTGATGAACCTCACGAGCTATTCCCCTCTTTTCTGGCTGCAAATACAACAGGCTACCCATAGATCTACGACTGAGGGCGTCAGCTACTACATCGCCTTTCCCGGATGGTATAAAATTTCAACGTCATAGTCTTTAAGTAGCTCCAACCATCTCCTTTGACGTAGATTCAATTCCTTTTGCTTGAAGATGTATTGGAGGCTCTTATGATCCATATAGATATCAACATGAATTCCATACAAGTAGTGCCTCCACATCTTTAGTGCATGAATCACCGCAGCTTATTCTAAGTCGTGGGTCGGATAGTTCTTCTCGTGCTTTCTTAGTTGTCTAGAAGCATAAGCTACAACCTTACCATGCTGCATCAGCACACAACCCAACCCAACGCCTGAAGCATCACAATAGATAACGTAACCATCGGTTCTTTCTGGGAGCGTTAGAACCGGTGTTGAAGTTAATATGTCCTTTAATGCCTCGAAACCCCGTTCACAAGCATCAATCCATTGAAACTTTACTCCCTTCTGAGTCAACTTTGTTAAAGGTGATTAAAAGGAAGAAAATCCTTCCACAAATCTCCTGTAATAACCCGCCAATCCAAGAAAGCTACGAACCTCCATCGGTGTCGTGGGCCTAGGCCAAGTCTTTACTACCTCAATATTTTGTGTATCCACCCGGATGCCTTCACCCGAAATGATATGCCCAAGGAAAGTTATAGAGTTAAAGCAGAATTCACACTTAGAAAATTTTGCATAAAACTTCCTTTTTTGTAGAACTCTGAGCACAGTACGCAGATGACCAGCATGCTTATCCTCTGAACGAGAATATACCAATATATCGTCAATAAATACAATTACAAACAGATCTAAGAAAGGCCTGAACACACAGTTCATCAAATCCATGAATACTGCTGGGGCATTGGTCAAACAGAACGACATAACCCAAAACTCAAAGTGCCCATATCTAGTCCAGAATGATGTCTTCGGAATATCTTCATCCTTAACCCTTACCTGATGGTACCCGGACCTCAAGTCTATCTTTGAAAAGAACTTGTCACCTTACAACTGATCAAATAAGTCGTATATCCTCGGAAGTGGGTACTTATTCTTGATCGTCACCTTATTCTGTTTCCTATAATCAATACACATTCGTAAGGAATCATCTTTCTTCCTTACAAACAACATAGGTGCTCCCCACAGTAACTTACTAGGTCTGATAAAACCTTTTTCAAGCAAGTCCTTTAGTTTTTCTTTCAACTCTTTCAGCTCTGCGAGGGCTATTCTACAGGGAGGAATAGATATTGGGTGAGTATTTGGAAGTAGTTCAATAGAAAAATCAATTTCTCGCTCTCGTGGGAGACCTGGAAGTTCATCAGGAAAGATATCTGGAAACTCATTTACCATAGGGATGGATTGAATGGTTGGTGACTCTACTTCCACATCCTGAACCCGAATTAAGTGATAAATATAGCCCTTTTTGATCATCTTCCTTGCCTTGAGATAGGAAATAAATCTACCTCTCAGCGATGCCGTGTTACCTTTCCACTCCAAAACAGGCTCCCCCAAAAATTGAAATTGGACAATCTTTGATCTACAATCAACGTTGGCATGACAAGAAGCCAACCAATCCATACCCATTATAACATCAAATTCTACCATATCTAACTCGATTAAGTCTGCTACGGTTGGTCGACCATGAACTATTATTATACAACCTTTATATACATGCTTAGCTATCACTGAGTCCCCAACAGGTGTAGATACCTCAAAAGGTTTAACCAACTCAGGTTTTATTTCAAAATTACTAGCAACAAAGTAACGTATGATAAGGTGGAACCTGGATCAATTAGTGCATATACATCATAGGAGGAGACTGATAATATACCTGTAACAACATCAGGCGATGACTCTTGGTCCTGTCGTCCTACCAACGCATAAATCTGAGGGCTGCTCGAGCTAGATGCTCCGCCTCTGCCTCTACCACGACTCATTGGTGCATGGGGACCTTGCCCAGGGGGCGTACTGATGATGACGATCCAACTACAGATCCGGTGTCTTAGTTACGCTTGCATCACCTCTCATCGGACATTCCCTCATAACGTGACCCTGATAACCACAAGTATAACAAACACCTAATCCCATACGGTATTGTCCGGTATGCTGCTTACCACATTGATTAGATTGTGGCAAGGGTGGACTCATCTGATTTGACTCACCCCTATACTGAGAACCTGAGGCACTAAAATTCTGACCAGGCCCTGAATATGTAGAACGATCAAATCTCTTACCACCAAACAGAGGGGGCGCACTAGTCGAGGGCTGGGATGGATATCTCGAATACTGCTGCCTCTGACCACCTCGAAACTCACCAGAAGGACCCGAATACCGCGCTCTCTTATTCTGGACCCTATCATGCTCACGGTCGGTCCTCTGTTTCTGTTTACGCTCCTCTACACCCTGAGCGTATGCCTGCATTCAAGAAATATCCATGTCTGGATGAAGTGAAACCGACATACAATCTTTAAGCAAGTGAGGATCTAATCCCATCATGAACCGATGAACCCGATCCTCTATCTTAGATACAATAGTGGGAGCATACCTAGACAACGAATCAAGCTGAAGACTGTACTCCCGAACACTCATGTTTCTCTGTCGAAGGGTCAAAAACCTATCAACTCTGGCTCGCCTAATCTCTGGTGGCATTTAATGACGAAGAAAAGCTTTTGCAAACTCCTGCCATACCGCTGGAGGGGAATTCTCACCTCTGGACAATTCCCAAGACTCGTATCAATTAACTGCAACATCTCAGAGTCTATAGTAAGCTAGCTCAACTAACTCCGTCGCAGTGGCCTTCATTACCCGTAATGTCCACTGCACTCTATCAATAAATATATGAGGGTCCTCATTCGGGTCTGCTCCAGTGAATACCGGAGGGTCTAAATTAATAAAGTCACGAACCCTCGCACTCAAGGACCTATATGTGTGACCGATACTTGTTTCCTGACACCGAGCCTGTGCGGCTACTACTCGGGTCAATATCTAAACAACATCTCTCATATCCTGACCCGGCGCATCCGGTTGAGGTGCTGAATGTACAGGGGCGACCGCTGAAGCTGGCGTCCTTCGGAGCTCTTCTGGAAAAGGCGGGGTATGTGAAGTCTGAGATGGAACCTCACCATGAGATTCTCCCCGAGCCCTGGTTACTCATGGCGCTCGGCTAGTAGTCTCACCAGCCACAGACTTTCCCTTCTGGGCGGTCGTACTCTTTGGGGGCATTGCTGATAATATAACGTATCGTTAGGAACATAAATTCTTGTATTGCAAGATCTGAGATAAAAAGAGAGGATAACATCTACATGTCCTATAGCCTCCCATTATAAGTGTGGTGCACGACACACCTATCAATAAGACTCTACTAGACACGGTCTGCAGACAACCCTAGGACTGAACTGCTCTGATACCACTTCTGTCACGACCCAAACCGATGGGCCGCGACGGGTGCCTGAGTCCTACCTGTCAAACACCCCTAAATATGCGTCTAAAATAGGAACCTGAATGCAGATCTGCTAAATTACAAGAACATTATACATGAAGGCAATATGCACAAAAAGGCATGCATACATATACATACAACATACGTAGGACGAGCCGACAAGGCTTCTATAGACAACTACACATCTCAAAAAGTGGAAGCCGGCAAGGACACATACTATCCAACTAGACCTATTGTCTACAGACCTCTAATAGAAGCATAACTGTATAAAGACAGGTCTGAGCCACGTCATACCCAAATATATCTATATACAAACGTATCGTACCTAAATCAAAAGTAGCTCCGGATCAAGTGCATCACTCCAACTCTCGCTGATCAGGGATCCTAAGAAAGGGGACCGTCAGTTCGCCTACCTGCACCTGCGGGCATGAAACTCAGCGTCCCCAGGAAAAAGGGACGTCAGTACAAATAACGTACTGAGTATGTAAGGCACATAAATAAATACATAATAGACATGGAAAAGATAGAGAGTAATTGACTCAACCTGTATGTCTGGATAACTCTGTAATAATAAATCACTTTTAGCATCATGCATATGCGTATGAATGTCATGTCCTGCATAGGTATATGTTTCATAGCATCATCAGCCTCTGAGGGAATCCCATCATATCATATCGGCCACTGTGGGAAAAATCATTATCGTATACCAGCTGATCAGGTGGTGGTGCGTATATAATGCCATAACATTTCTCATATCCCATATACATATATATACATACATATATACGCGTATATAACGCTGTTTGAGTATACATACATATATACGCATATATAACGTTGTTTGAATCATATTTCAGCCACTGTGAGCAACATCATCATCATATACCAGCTGATCAGGTGGTGGTGCATATATAACGCCGTAACCTTTTCCCATATCCCATATACATATATTTACATATATACACGTATATAACGCCATCTGGTCATGGGTCAATGTGCATGTATAAATACATGAAATGCATATGAAATACGTTAATAAAATCTCTCTTGTGCGGATAAGTAAATAAACCTGTCTTTCTAAATAAGAAAGAAATAGAAAATAGATGAAATAAAACAAAGATATTATGTGGTCAATCAGTAACATACTCGACCAGTTTAAAATGAAAAGATTTTGGCTAAGGGTGTTTAAGTGACTTGCTAAGATAAGCAAGTTAATCTCATTTTGATAATGGGTATTTCTATGGTGGTAGAAACTCGAGATGATATTCCCATTGTTGTCAAAACCTCATGGAGTCCAAATAATATGTCTCATGTTTTTAATTACAACCCCTCTGACAAACTATGGTCTATGGCAAGAAAAGATTTGAATCTTTTAAGCATTGCTTTTACACGAGAGAAAATGTTTATAATCATAAAGTTAAGATCATACTAGTTTAAATTACAAAACATGTATTCATGTTCAACTCACATTTATTGAAATTCAAAAATTTGTAGACCAACTTCAAATTTAGCTATAAGTCTATAATATTGAGAATCTGTGATTTAATTAATTTATATATAAATCATTATATTAAACATTAACATCTCTATCATATACCTTAATAGGGACTTAGAGACATACTTAGACATGCTTGAATATCACTTTACCAGAATGAATAACATAGACATCCTTAACTGTTAAGAGTAGAACCACTTATGGAATAGCATTGCGTATACGTATCGTTACTTGGATCATGCCAAAAGAAAGAAAGATTAGCCTTAGCATACCTGGAGTAGGAAAAATCCGTATGACCTACCGAAGTACCAAAGGCTTTCGAGGCTTACACCTCCCTATTACAGGACCTATATTCCCGGAAAAGTTACACTGTACTCTTCTAGAACTGCGAAATTTTACGTTACTAAGCTTCAACCAGAGCGTTAGAGATTTCCTACACGTTTTCATAATTCTTGCGTCCAAATCGTTTTCAACTAGAGGAGTATGTAAAATTTGGTTAAAGCTTTAGTTGGTAAGGAACTAAACCTCATCTGATTGAGATCCTTGTATTTAAATTAATAGGGATGATAGGTTTGGCACTTACCACATTAGTTAAAAGTCTTTGTATTTTTTTAATTATTAGAGAAAGAGGTGTCTTTGTTATTGACACCTTACTTGCCAACTAATCATAAATAGTTAATAGTCACATTTTCAAGAAGTGGCTTACGTCCACGATTTTATAGGGGTGAGGTGAGAATTATTAATCTTTATTCACTTATTAGGTAATTAGGTAATGTCCTATTACCCGATAATTAACCAATTACCCGCATAATTAAGAATTATTTTAATTTACTTAAAATTATGCTTATTTTTAATATTACTTTATATATCATACTACCGTGGTCATATGGAACCTTGCATGGTACTAGTTAACAATCATCGGGTATTATCGTTCGACCCGTATTTTATCCTAAATTGGCCAACTTCAACAAAACTCGTTTTCTTTAATTCGTGTACCCTTTATCCTTCACGACACTTATTTATCGCTTGTTATAAATAGAGTAAATACGTTAACATCAAGATGATCTTATCCCCGAGTCTACGTCAATTAACTGAAAAAGAAACTTTTAACGTATGAAAACGCGAGATGTAACAATGCCTAGCTTTCAAAGGTGTAATAAAAATATAGTTTTAGAAATTGGTTAGATGAACTAGTGACTGTGACAAGATCAGAGACATTGCGACTTCTTTTGATGTACAATTTTGAGGGTGGTCTTCAAAATTCTACCCCGGTTGAATGAACAACCTTTCTGACTGCTCTATATGCGGTGATCGGCTGAACTTGCTTCAGAATTTTGAGGGTCCTCCTCAAAATTCTACCCCAATTTTTGATTGCGGGGAAATAGAAATTTTATTGAATTGTGATCGAACCCATAGCGTTGCCTACGTATCCCCTCTTAAACGGGAATCAGGTCGGTCGTAGTTCAATTAATTTCGAATTCGCTCAACAGGATTTGCCATTTAGCCAGCTTTCCGGTGGGCATGGGTTTCTGAAAGATATACTTCAAAGGATCCATTCTCGATATGAGATATGTTGTATAAGCACAAAAGTAATGCCTCAACTTCTGAGCTATCCAGGTCAGAGCGTAACAGGTACATTCCAACAGAGAGTATTGCGCTTCATAGGGGCTAAAATTCTTACTCAGGTGATAGATGGCCTGTTCTTTTCTCCCTGTCTCATCGTGCTGCCCTGGAACGCAGCCGAGAGCTCCATCTAGTATTTCAAGGTAGAGTAGCAATGGTCTACCTGAATCTGGCGGAACCAAAACTGGTGGTGTTGATAAGTACTCCTTGATTTTGTCAAAATCCTTTTGATAATCTTTGGTCCAACTAGTCGTTGCGTCCTTCTTCAACATCTTGAAAATTGGCTCACATGTAACTGTGGACTGGGCTATGAAACGACTGATGTAGTTGAGGCGTCCCAGTAAACTCATTACATCCTTCTTACTCTTTGGCGGTGGTAACTCCTCGATGGCTTTGACTTTTGACGGATCCAATTCTATCCCCCGACGGTTGACGATGATCCCAATAACTTTCCGGCGGGAACCCCGAATGCAGAATTTGCGGGGTTTAATATCAGGTTGTACTTCCGTAGTCTGTCGAAGAATTTCCTCAAGTCCGTTATATGATCCGTGACCTTCTTGGATTTAATGATGACATCGTCCACATACACCTCAATCTCCTTATGTATCATGTCATGAAAGATAATAGTCATGTCCCTCATGTAGGTGGCCCCAGCGTTCTTTGGGCCAAACGACATCATCTTATAGCAGTACACCCCCCATGGTGTAATGAAAGATGTTTTCTTAGCGTCCTCTTCGTCCATCCATATCTAATGGTAACCGGCGAAACAATCTACAAAGTACTGGAGTTCATGCTTAGAAAAATTATCGATTAAGATGTGTATGTTTGGAAGCGGGAAATCATCCTTTGGGTTGGCTCTGCTGAGATCCCGATAATCGAAACAAACTCTAACCTTCCCATCCTTCTTCGAAACTGGCACGATGTTGGATAACCATGTGGGATATTCAACTACCCTGAGGACCTTGGCCTTGATTTGCTTGGTAACCTCCTCTTTGATTTTCAGGCTCATATCAGGCTTGAATTTCCTGAGTTTTTGCTTTACTGGGAACACACTTGTTTTGGTGGGTGATTTGTGAGCCACAATGGATGTACTTAATGCGGTCATACCGTCGTATGACCATGCAAATACGTCCTCATACTCTTTCAAGAATTGAGTGTACTCTTCTTTCTCTGACGGCAACAAGTGAGTGTTGATGTGGGTCTCATTGACGGTTTCAGAACCTCCCAAGTTAATTATCTCATTTTCGTTCAGGTTGGACTTGGGCTTGTCCTCAAAATCCTCTACTTCTCTGATGATTTCCTCGGGTATGACATCCTCTTCTTCTGAATCACTATCCTTTTGTTGTGTTGCCTCATTACATGTCACAGTTGTCGGTTCATCAAGATAGGAAATAGTAATGCTATATGGATAAAGATATGGGAAAAGTGGTAATAATAAACATCGATTCATTGAAAGTGTCAAACAAATGCGATTTTCAATAATTTAAACAACATTTTGAAACATTGGAAATATTATTTAAAACAAAAGGCTAAAAGGGAAATCATTTTTTCTTAGAAAGCAAAATAAATAATGTTGTCCAGCCTTGCTACCCCGGGACTCATCAGGCCCTGGATGGTTTGACAGTCCAATTCTTGAGGAATGTTCCTCTCTCCACAGCTCGGATGGTAGGGCCTTCCTTCTCCTCCTCAACAATTACGCAACAGTCAATATCATCATCTTCCAGAAATAGGTTTCTCAAGGCTTCCAATGCTCTTCCTCCTCTGATCCCCATATAATGTCGGTATGATGGAAAGTATGACTCAAGTGTGGCACAGGCTGCTCGAGTGGATGGCACGGACCACGCCATGGTGGTGACCAATTGCAAAATTCCTACCAAGTGTACTGATATCATAGACCAAAAGTGGTACCATGGCGCTTTGGCTGTATCATCTTGGAGATGCCCTGATGATTTTTACCAAGCCCCTTTCCAGGCTCACACCCTCTCCATGCTAGCATCCTTGCTATCTTACTACTCCACCACTTATCTTTCTCGATCGCGTTCACCCACTCGATACGATGGTAGGTTTCTCCACCTAGCTTTCTTCTATTTTTAATCACCGGGATGGGCTGGCTAGTGTAAATGAGGTTGCTCCCATATCCATGAATAATTACTTCCTGGTTGTTCCCCTCGAACTTCACAGCCTGATGTAAGGTTGATGATACAGCCCCAGCAGCATGTATCCATGGTCTTCCCAGCAACAGATTGTATGATTCAGATATATCCAGTACGTGAAAATCGACATCGAACCATGTAGGCCCCATCTGTAGACAGAGATTAGTATCTCCAATGGTAGCTCTCTGAGACCCATCGAATACTTTTACATTCATAGTTCCTTTCCGTATCTTAAGCAAGCCTTTGCCCAACCTCTTCAGTGTTGTTAATGGGCAAATGGTGAGACTGGATCCTCCGTCGATCAGAACTCTGGAAATGAACTTGTCTTCACATTGCACTATAATTTATAGTGCCCTGTTGTGATTCAAACCTTCAGGTGGCAGCTCGTTCTCATGAAAGGTGATTTTGTGGCTCTCCAACACCTGTCCTACCATATTGGCCATTTCTCCACCAGTGATGTTGTTGGGTACATATGCTTCACTCAACACCTTTAAGAGAGCATTCATGTGTGCCTATAAATTTTTTAGCAGCGACATGAAGATATCTGAGAGGGAGTCTTGTTCAAATGATCAACAACATAATACTCTCTCGCTTGTACTTACCTCCAAAGGTCATCTGGACCGGTTTCAATAACGGGCGATTTTCTAGAAGACTGCTTACTGGTTTCTCTTAAGTATTCAGGTGTATAAACCCTTCCTGTTCTGGTCATCCCTTGTGCAGCGCCGAATTCTTCTATCTTTGACTTTCCCTTTCTTCTAGCCTCGGCCACATAATCCCAAGGTACAACATTGGAACTGAAGGGTGGTGTGGATGCCACCGTCACTGTGAAAGGCGTGGCTACTTCGTCCTCAAATGGAACAGGTGCATCTACAGGTGGTGCTACCTCAACTTCAAATGGAACTGACGCGGTTACCTCAACCTCAACTGGCGGTTGTATCTGCACTATAATAGGATTGAGTGTGACTGCGGGTTTCTTAGGATCGTCCCCCTCTTTGATATATCCAATTGATCCCTCAGGATCCCATTCCTCATCAGTCTCTATCACATTGATACCCTCACCCCTTTGATATGAGAGGTGTTTGTTGCATACGTTAAGTGTATATTCCTTTGCCTGGATGACCTTATTATCAATCAAGGTCTGGATCTTATCCTTCAGTGTCCGGCACTCGTCAATGGTGTGCCCTTTTATACCAGAATGATATGCACAGGTTTTATTTGGGTTGACCCATTGGGATGAATTCTCCATGGCCACAGGAGGGATAGGGGTGACGTAACCAGCAGCCTTCTATTTCTCATACAGTTGGTCAATGGGTTCAGCAATGGCGGTGTATTGTTTGGGTGGTTCGCGGTCAAAGTTAGGCCTGGGTCTTGGGTAGTTTGGACGAGTTGGAGGTGATTGAAAGTAAGTTTTTTGGGAATTATATGTATAGTAAGCAGTGGCTGGTTGGGAATATTTGGGAGGTGATGGTTGATATGTGGGTGGCAATGTTTGGTATGCAAGTGGAGAGGTCTGACATACAAATGGAGTTTTGGGTCCTTGGGCAACCATTACTGTTCCCACGTCCTTCTTCTTTGATATACCCCCTGATTGTAATTATTTATTCGTGGCCTACAGTGCCTCGAAGTTTGTCACCATACCGTTTTTAATGCCTTCTTCAATCCTTTCCCCGAGTTTGATGATATCAGAGAACTTATGGTTTCAATAACCATCAACCTTTCATAGTACTGGGGATCCTGTGCCCTGACAAAGAACTTGTCCACCTATTCCTCGTCCAACATCGGTTTGACCTTGGCGGCTTCTGACTTTCAACGAGTAGCATACTCGCAGAAGGTCTCAATTGGATTTTCTTTAAGTTCTGGATGTAGAAGACATCCGGCGCATTCTCTGTATTAAACCTGAACCTGTCCATGAAGTTGGATGCCATGCTCACCCAGTTGGCCCATTTATTAGGATTCTGGCTGATATACCAGGATAAGGATCTCCTGTAAGACTCCTCATGAAGAGCTTCATTCGGATCCTTTCATCCTTTCCGACCCCTACGACCTTGTCACAATATGTTCTCAGATGAACCTTGGGATCACGTGTTCCATTAAACATTTCGAACTTGGGAGGTTTGTATCTCTCCGGCAGTTCTACATCTGGTTGTATGCATAGATCTTCATAGTTCATACCTTCTATCCCTTTAACTCATTCGACGCCCTGAACCCGATTTGTCAATTTCTTGAGCTCTTCAGCCATGTTCTTAATGAGAAGGTCCTTCTCAGCAGATTCTAGTGTATAGGATATGGGTTGAGTGGAGTGAGGTAGAATTTCCACATATATGGGGTTGTTTTGGTGAGCGGGAGTTTGGGTATAATGATGATCATTGGTGGAGTTCTGGGGTTCGGGGGTATTTTGTGCAGTATGGTAGGTGTTCTGCTGATATTGTGGAGGGATAGTTTGATTCTGTGGTGGGGTTGTATAATGGTGAGGTGCGGGAGGATTCTGTGGGCACTTGTTGGGTGTGTTTTGAGGTGGTATGGGATTCTGGGTGGTTGACGTCTGGGATATTGAGTGTGAGGGAGAGGTTTGCTAAGCTCCGGACCTGCTCGATCTCACCCTGAAGTTCTAATATTCTCTGCTCAAGCCGTGAGACTACATTGTTTGAGGCATGAGTACCTCGACCATCGGAATCTTCCGCATGTTCAACATATGTATTGTTGTCTTTTCTGGTGCCGTTCAAGTCATCCATTTTTTATTTTCCTTTTCCTTTTGGTGGACTAGGAGGAGGAGAAGGTGGAGGGCCCCTGGATCTTGTGTGATAAGCTGATGATGCCAATATGCGCGAATCAACCTTTGGGGAATGGGGAATAATCAAAAGAAAGAAAGAAAAAACAAAAAGATAGCCAAGTTAGTAAGAGTTCTGAGAAATAATATTTCTGGTATTTAAACACATATTGCGGGAATGTAAATTTGCGTCCTAATTTGGGAACCTCGTTATGCTCGAGGTAGGCCTAGCGACAAGTTGTTTTGGAGAACATAAATGCCAATAATTGCCTTATTCCATTAATATAAAAATAGATGAATCCAACACGACACTAAGATAATAAAAGATAAGTCACTACTGGCATTTGGCATTATTACGTTTAGGAAAAGCAAATAAATATAATCTACTTGGTTCCAGAAGAACCCTCCCCAGGCTTGATCTTCCTAACTCCATCGACCAGGTTCCCCAGTTCGCGCAGGCCCAGCAGCAGGTAGACTCTTGCTAGATGTCCTCCCTCGCTTCCTTCAACATTCTAGTAGTCAGCGACCCTCTTTCTTATCTTTTCCTCTAGCTCCATCAAACCTTGTTCCAGATATTCTACCTTTTCGTTGGAGGTGATAGCCATCTCCCTCCATTCATTGATCAATCTCATGTTGTCTCGTGTATCTCTTGATGTTGGGCCTCGGGTCATGAATCGTTTTGCACAATTGTTGTATTTTACCTGGGTCTCAGCATCTTCATCAATGACCCTGTTTCCTCGACCGATTCCTGGCTCCACTACCCCAGCTAAGCTATCCTCTAACCATGTCGGGTAAAAGGGTGCATATCTCGCATGATACCTGTTTGGATCGATGGTGTCCTTCTCCACAATGATCTTTGAGTTCCACATATGCTGAGCTTGGCACCTGTAAGGGATGTCTTCATCCTGAAAATCTGCCCGAAAATGACTCATCTTCGCAACCCGCGATACGACCTACCTCCTACCTGCTTGTCTCATAACCTTGATGGGAACATAAGGGTATATCCCCCTTAACCCAATCAACACCAAGTGAGGAGCGTCCCTAGACCTGATGATGAACTCGTCAGTAGGGAACCATTCAAACTTCTACTGGACCTTATCCTTGGTCAGATTATCGAAGAACTCCATCCATTCCTTAGCACTTTCTGGTTGAGCAAACCTGTCCAGGATATAAGTCATCCTCTTAGAGTGGTGGAAGTCTATGTGATCATTCCACGCCCTCCGTGGAAAACCCTGACGACATTGAACCCTTTGGAGATGCTCTAGTAACCAAAGCTGCAGCAGCAAATTGCAACCCTCGAAATGCTTGAACCCCTTCTGGCAGCGGTCTAAAGCCTGGTAAATATCAGCTATAATCATAGGGACTATGGTATATGTTTGTCCTTTGATTCCATCCATTAGAGTTTTGGCTACCATAGCCAGTCTGGTGTGAATTCTGTTCCCTTTCATTGGGAACACTATCACGCCCAAGAAGGAAACAACAAACACGAAAACTCTGCGGTGAATGTAACCCAAGGAAGTGATAGAGAAATCATCATGGAACATGCGGTAGGACTTGCTATGACCGTATCTCCCGTACAAATAGTCAAAGGGTATGTAAGAGTTCTTTTAGCACTCAAAATCTGCATTCTTTTTCAAACCCATAATCTTTAGAAACCTCTTACCAGAGCGATTTTCCGGCACCAATAGACCAAGGTAGCCCAACAAATCCCACTATTTCTTCTAGGAGGGGGGTCATTTCTATGTTCCCAAAGCGAAACAAAGACCTTTCACTATCCCAAAACATAGTTGCAGCTTCAATCAACATGTTGTTTGGTTGGATGTCTAACAGAGAAGGTAAATTTCCCAGGACTTCTCTCACATGTTTCTTGTCACTTGAGGAAAGATCTTCCCACAAATCCAGTAGCAGTGGTGGTATATTGTGGACCATGCCGAACCTGGGGACCTCGTGCCTTATTTTCTGCAAAACAGAGAAGGTTAGGCCCTTTTCCGCCTCCTGATTCGTCTATTTATACATCTTGTATTAGCATCTTGGCATTTAGTTCTCCAAAATTAATGCAAAAAACGTGGTTGCATCTGTTGGAATTATGGAAACCCCGGTGGACTTTTGTTTAAGGTTTGTCTTAAGAGGTTATTATGTGGACAACATATTAACCCGACTAAGTTTGACCATGATGCATGTACAGTTATAATCAGAGTAAGGTTTCTATGGAGGTCTAGATTGGTTCCCTTAAGCAAAAAACTTGAGGGGGAAAGGCACAGAACGGTCGATTGCACCGTTGATCGACTAGTTTTACCGCAAATAAGCCTTTCTGAATTTAAAGGGTGATATATAGGAAGAGCAAAACCACTCATCGAGCGTTGCTATAGGATTGATTACGCACAAGTGGAATATGATGTTGAGCATGATTCATGCAACAGTAAATAGCATGTTGTCACATATTTGCACGTTAGAAAAATAATAAATGCGGCATTTAATAATTGAAAGACAGTTAAAAAAGAAAACAAAGAGACAAGTCAGTTTCGTAGTGAAGGAAATAATAAATACTTGAAAATAAATAATTAAGTTCACATAAAGGGAAAGGGAAAGGGTGCACATGTATCAGCAGAATAAAGCATGCTTAAACTAATTCACTGAAACAAGTTTGTCATGGTAAGATCCTAAATATATCCCCAGCAGAGTCACCATGCGTCGTGCCCCATTTTTCCTCGCGGAGTCCGGGTTTCGACATCTTTTGGGACAACTCATTTCCTTTTGGGAAGGGGTATGGAATTTGAAGAGTCGCCACTTAACGGATTTAAGGTGCATTAGGGCAACTAATGCAAGTAACTCATAAACCAATTTACATTACCATAGATTGGCTAAGGGCTCAAAATTACCTTGAGGGGAAGGTGTTAGGCACCCCTCAAGGTCCACAGCGGTGGGTCTCGGCCAAACTCATTTTAGTGAATTAGTCATAAAGCAATTTAAACAAGTAAAGATAATTTTAAAACGGGAATAAAAGGGGTCCTAGGTTTATTAACCTATAGGATAACTTCTGTGCAATACTTGGTAAACTTTCCTCAAATAGTGGTGTTACGCGTAGCATTAACGCAAAGGTCATCATATCCTTTACTACCCAATCACCCTCCACTTAATTATTACTTAAACGATTCTAATTGAATACGTACTCTATGAGTGCCTTACCCGCCCCTTTACCTATGGCCTTAGAGGTGTTTAGGACCCCTATTAAGGTGGTTCTAGACTCACCTATAGTGCTTAAAAGGAGAAAATCTAAGCGACAAACAAAACAGATAGGACTTTTATATAACAAAGCAGTCAAAGGCTCACATTTACCTCCACAAATAAGCAAACAATTGCACATCTCAAATAATAATTTTAAACACTTTAAAGTCCAATAACAGGATAACTAGGTGAGCACAAAAGCAGAATATGCAGCATTTGTTAAGGCGAGGCGGTGAACACCTAATCAGTTTGCCTACTGATTCTTATGGCTTACTGAATCGGGGCGGTTTATAAGCATTCACACAAACACAAATCAGAACTTCAGAACTTTAGTTGTCCTACAGACTTGCCTAGGTGTGGATCAGCGGTATCCTCTAAACATGTCATCTAAGCATTAATCAGGACCATCACTCTAAACTAGTGATTGATTTTAAACAGACAGTTTTTATCCGTTTGGACCCTATGTTGTCTATGTGCTGAGGATGATCACAAGCATAAACACAGAAACTGATTTTACGTATTTATCTCTATAAGCATGATATTAAGTGTTGGAACTGTTTTTATACTTATAGGCATGTTGTTTAGACGAGAAAACTGATTTTTAATATGTTTTAACTATAGGCATGATATCTAGGCGAGTGCAACATGATCTCTAGTACACAGAATTGATAAGTGGCCTAGAAACAGGATTTCTAATGCACATGTGAGAATGCAGGAATTTTTAGAATGAAAAGTAGAAATTTAGGACAAATAACGAGATGAGTCCTATAAACATGATTTCTAATGCACATAACAGTCCTATAGGCATGGTTTCTAATGAATGTAGATAATCATAACAACCCTATGCGCATGATTTCTACCCGATCCCCCACAAAATATATAAAAAGTCCCTCCCAGTTTTACTAATATCCCTAATATCTATTTTTACAAGAATTATTATTACAGACCAGCTAAAAAATGAATTACAGAATCAATACTGCTATACTATAGGGAGCCTGGATAGGCCCAAATGTAAACCTAGAAAACCAGGCCTTCAACCAAGTCTAAAGTGTGCCAACATCTCACAGTACTGATGCGAGACTAAATTGCATAGTTTAACATGTGATATACCTTAAATTTTATGCGCTTTAATGATAAAAATACACTTGTTATGTGCTTAATGGAGTTTATTTCATGTGTAGGTGAAGTGGATATGGAAACGGAGCTAAAAAGATGCAAATACGTCGAAAGATACGCGAAAGGAGACAC
>ML361422.1:598-16683 GCA_005239505.1 Nicotiana paniculata
GTAAACGCCCATGCAAGTATACGTGATCGTAGCAAGTAATATAATGTTAAATCGAATGTCAAACCCACAAGGACTTGCGTAAAATACTTGCTAAATCACTCTAATTGTTATCTAATCAAGCCAAAATAAAATCAAGGATGCAACTATTTTATACTAAGATTCTATGAAATAACTAATTATCAAGTGACAAAAATATTGTTATGTATTCAGTAGAGACAAATATTCCAGGGTTGTGATCTATTCACCACTCGTATTGCATTCTAATTAACTCTCCCTTTCATATAATTCACTCATGGTTGCTAATTAATCGATAAATGCTCTCATAGCCTTCTCCCGAAGCACTACTCGCCTATTCTCAATAGATTAACGCCTATATTCCTATGAAATTAATCTATTAGAACGCACTAAGATTACGATGTTTAATTAAGCACGGTGACTAGGTATATTCCTATCCTAACCACAAATCCGCTCCCCTGAAGGGTTAAGATCGCGCTTTCTTCAATTCTTCTCTAATCTATATACGGCTTTCCCAAGCATAACATAGATAGTATATAGAACCTAACTGCTGGCCAAACAATTAAGCAATTAAACACAGAATTGAAGAAACAACCATATATTGAGTGAACTATATTCAAGGTTAAATTAATGTCGAATAACAATATCCATGGCTAAACCACAACCCCAGAACAATGGGTGTTTAGCCACTCATGCTATAATCAAACAATTGCATAAGTGTTGCATGAATTGAAAATACTAGAATAAGATGAAGAAAACTGATAATCCTTGCTCCTTCAATGATCTTGTGTGTGTATTTGCTCTCAAAAAACGCCTCTCCCTCCAAAGATGTGTTCTTGGGTCTATTTATATGGTTGGGATAAACCCTAACCGTGTAAGAGACTTCTATCCTCACTTGGAAACACTTAAAAACCTTTAAAACTCGGAGTTCACTGAAGCAGGTACCCAGGCGTTAGCAGGCTAAGGCCTGGCTAACGCCTGGCCATGGCTGGCGTTTGAAGGGTAACTCCTGGCTAACGCCAGGCACCTCCTGGCCTTAAGATCCAAACCCGGGTCGCTCCTTTTTGACTCTTGAGCGTATTTTTCGACGTTTATGCTCTCATTTAGCTCGGCTTCCGTTTCCAATTCACCTACATATTAAATAAACCCCATTAGGCACATACGACGTGTATTTTTATCATTAAATCACATAAAATGCAAGGTATATAATGCTAAAAATCATGAATTCTAGCCACGCATCATTCTCCTAGTGGCCATTCTGGTGCCATGGGTTCATTTCAATCCCAGTCTCCAGCTCTAGGGAGCTGTTATGAGTGTGGAGAGTTCGGGCACATGAGGAGGTAGTGTCTTCATCTTCTTGGAGATCTATCTAAGTTGAGGAGCCAGCCTTCGACTTCAGCTCTAGTTGCTTCACCACCCACCCAGGCAGTCGGGGGTGGTAGTCAGTCAGCTAGAGCCCGCCCTAGAAGGGGAGGTTGAGCAGGTGGAGGTTAGGCCCGTATGTATGCCTTTCCAGCCAGGCCAGATGCTATGGCCTCCGATGCAGTGATCACAAGTATTGTCTCAGTCTGTTGCCGAGATGCTTTGGCTTTATTTGACCCCGGCTCTACATATTCCTATGTTTCTTTATATTTTGCCCATTTTCTGGATATTCCCCGTGAGCCTTTAGTTACCCCTGTTCATGTGTCAACTCCGGTGGGCGATACTATTATTGTGGACAGTGTGTATCGGTCGTGTGTGATATCTATTGGGGGTATGGAGACCCGAGTGGACCTACTGCTACTCAGCATGGTTGATTTTGATGTGATATTGGGCATGGATTGGTTATCTCCGTGTCATGTTGTTCTTAATTGTCACGCTAAGACAGTGACCTTAGGTATGCTAGGATGTCTGAGGGTTGAGTGGAGAGCTTCTTCTGATTATGTGCCTAGTAGTGTTATTTCCTACCTGAAGGCTCAACGTATGGTTGAGAAGGGGTGTTTATCGTATGTGGGTTTTGTAAGGGATGTAAGTGGTGAGAATCCCGCTATTGATTCGGTTCCTGTGGTCCGTGACTTTTCGAACGTGTTTCCTGCAGACCTGCCAGGCATGCCACCTGACAGGGACATTTGATTTTGGTATTGACCTGGTGTCAGGCACCCAGTCTATTTCTATTCCACCTTATCGTATGGCACCAGCAGAGCTAAAGGAATTAAATGAGCAGCTTCAGGAACTCCTAGATAAGGGGTTCATTCGGCCTAGTGTGTCACCTTAGGTGCACCGATGTTGTTTGTAAAGAAGAAGGATGGTTCTATGCGTATATGTATTGATTATCGGCAGCTGATCAGAGTTACGGTGAAGAACCGGTACCCCTTGCCTCGTATAGATGACCTGTTTGATCAGTTGCACGGTCCCAGGGTATTCTCCAAGATCGACTTGCGTTTCGGTTATCATCAGTTGAAGATTCGGGGGCCAGACATTCCGAAGACTTCTTTTAGGACTAGATATAGTCATTATGAGTTCCTGGTTATGTTATTTAGGCTAACCAATGCCCCAGCAACCTTTATGCACTTAATGCACAGTGTATTCCGGCCTTATCTAGATTCTTTCATCATCGTGTTCATTGACGATATCTTGGTGTATTCCCGATCTCGAAAAGATCATGAGCAACATTTGATAGTTGTGCTTTAGACCTTGAGAGAGAAGAGATTGTATGCAAAATTTTCGAAGTGTGAGTTCTGGCTTGATTCAGTAGCATTCTTGGGGCACGTGGTGTCCAGTGAGGATAATCAGGTTGATCCGAAGAAGGTAGAGGTGGTGCAGAGTTGTCCTAGACCGTCATCAGCTACTGAGATTCACAGTTTCCTTGGTTTGGAAGGGTACTATCGCCGTTTCGTCGAGGGATTCTCGTTTATTACACCACTTATGACTAGACTGACCCAAAAGGGTGCTCCGTTTAGGTGGACTGAGGAGTGTGAGGAGAGCTTTCAGAAGCTCAAGTCAGCTTTGACTCCAGCTCCGATATTGATTTTGCCCACGGGTTTGGGTTCTTATACAGTTTACTATGATGCCTCGAGAGTTGGCCTTTGAGCGATTTTGATGCAGGATGATAGGGTGATTGCCTACGCGTCCAGACAGTTGAAGGTGCACGAGAAGAATTATCCAGTGCACGATCTTGAGCTAGCAGCTATTGTTCGCGCCTTGAAGATTTAGCGTCATTATTTGTATGGACTACATTGTGAGATTTTCACTGATCACCGTAGCTTGTAGCATCTGCTTAGGAAGAAGGATCTGAATTATCATCAGAGGAGGTGGTTGGAGCTTCTCAAGGATTATGACCTCACTATCTTATATCATCCGGGGAAGGCCAATGTGGTGGCCGATGCCCTGAGTCGCAGAGCGAAGAGTTTGGGGAGTTTAACCTACCTTCCAGTAGCAGAGCGACCATTAGCACTTCATGTTCAGGCTTTAGCAGGTCAGTTGGTGAGATTGGATCTATCAGAGCCTCCGCGGGTATTGGCTTGTGTAGCTTCCAAGTCTTCTCTTTATGATCAGATTATATCACGCCAGTATGATGATCCACATCTGCTTGTTCTTCAGGACAGGGTCCGTCGCGGTGATGCCATGGATGTGGTTATTGGTGATGATGGGGTCATGAGGATGCAGGGCCGGATTTGCGTGCCCAATATGGATGGGCTTCGAGATTTTATTCTAGCTGAGGCCCGTAGTTCGCGGTATTCCATCCATCCGGGTGCCGAGAAGATGTATCAGGATCTGAGACAACATTATTGGTGGAGGCGGATGAATAGAGATATTGTTGAGTTTGTGGCTCTGTGTCTCAACTGTCAGCAGGTCAAGTATGAGCACTAGAGGCCAGGTGAACTGCTTCAGAGATTTGATATTCCGGAGTGGAAGTGGGAGCGGATCACCATGCACTTCGTAGTTGGACTTCCACGGACTTCGAGGAGGTTTGATTCTATATGGGTTATTGTGGATCAGCTGACCAAGTCCGCGCACTTCATTCCTGTTGGTACTACTTATTCTTCGGAGCGGTTAACTGAGATTTTATCAGGGAGATTGTCCAATTGCATGGGGTCCCAGTTTCCATCATTTTTGACAGAGGTACTCAGTTCACATCTCATTTTTGGAGAGACGTGCAAATAGAGTTGGGTACTCAGGTCGAGTTGAGCACGACATTTCATCCTCAGACGGTCAGGCAGTCGGAGCGTACGATTCAGATTTTTGAGGATATGTTGCGTTCATGTGTCATTGATTTTTTGGGTTCATGCGACCAGTTTCTGCCACTCGCAGAGTTTGCATATAATAATAGTTATCAGTCGAGTATCCAGATGGCTTCGTATGAGGATTTATATGGTCGGAGGTGCAGATCTACGGTTGGTTGGTTTGAGCGGGGCGAGACTAGGCAATTGGGCACAAACCTGGTTCAGGATGCGTTGGGTAAGGCGAAGTTGATTCAGGAGTGTCTTCGCACGGCGCAGTCTAGGCAGAAGAGTTATGCGGACCGTAAGGTCCAAGATGTGTCTTTCATGGTTAGGGAGAAGGTACTGCTGAAGGTGTCACCCATGAAGGGTGTTATGAGCGGAAAGTTGAGTCCCCGATTTATTGGGCCTTTTGAGGTGCTTCAGAGGATTGGGGAGGTGGCTTATAGGCTTGCCTTGCCTCCCAGCTTGGTGAGTATTCATCCGGTGTTCCTTGTTTTGATGCTCCACAAGTATGTTGGTGACCCGTCTCATGTTTTGGACTTCAGCACGGTTCAGCACGGGGGTGATATGTCATATGAGGTAGAGCCAGTGGCTATCTTGGGTCGTCAGGTTAGACGGTTGAGGTCTAAGGATATAACTTCAGTGAAGGTTCAGTGGATAGGACAACTGGTGGAGGATGCCACCTGGGGACCGAGCGGGAGATGCGGGACAGATATCCTCACTTATTCAACTCCAGGTATGTTTCTATACCCGTTCGAGGACGAACATTTGTTTAAGAGGGGGTTGATGTAACGACTCCGCCATTCGTTCCATGAGCTTAGCCCCGTTACCCTCGTTTCTGCTTTATCATATGTTGCTTAGCCTATTTATGTTGTGTTGGGTCAGTTGGTTCGGGTTCGGAGTGGTCGTGGTGGGAATTGAGACACTTAGTTTCTTAAATTAGCTTAATAGTTAAAAAATTCAACTGGAAGTTGACTTATTGGTAAACGACCTCATAATGCGGGTGTTATAGCTCGGATAGCTTCGTTAGGTGATTTGGGACTTAGGAGTGTGTTCGGAATGAAGTTTCGATGTCCAGTGTAGAATTAGGCTTGAATTGGCGAAAGTTAATTTTTGGTGATTTTCGGACGGCAGTGGAAAATAGACTATCGGGGTCGAAATGGAATTCCGGATATGTGTGCAAAAATTTCAGGTCAATCGAAGGTGTTTTAGTTGGTTTCAGCATCAATGGCGAAATTTAGAAGTTTCAAAGTTCATAGGTTTGAATTTGATGTAATTTTGGTGTTTTCGTGCTGTTTTTGGTGTTTCGAAGGCTCGACTAAGTTAGAATGATTTTATGGGGTGTGTTGGTAGTATTGGTTGAGGTCCCGGGGGCCTCGGGTTTATTTCGGATGCTCAAACGGGCACTTCTTGGCCTTAAGAAGTCTGCTATTTTCTGGTGTTTTAGCAGCAGTGATTTCTTAACTGCGATCGCGTAGATTCATCCGCGATCGCATAGAGTAAATGAGTGGGGCGGGCATTTTTGTTCTATGCGATCCTGTGGTTAGGATTGCGATCGCATAGTTTGGTCAGGTAAGGCAGTGCGATCGCGTGGGTGTTGGTGCGATCGCATAGAGGCTCTGAGGCACGTGTGTGGGGTGGAGAGTTGTTCTATGCGATCGCGTGTATTGGTATGCGATCACATCGAGTTGGCTAGTATGTGCATCGTGATCGCGTGGCTAGAGTCGTGATCGCACTGAAGGGATTTTATATGTTAGGCAGAATGTTTTAAAGCCCATTGTTGCAAAGTTTTTCATCATTTTACTCTATTGTCAAGCGGGTTGAGAGCTAATTGAGAGGGTTTGAAGAACACATCAAAGGGGCTCTCTTGGGGGTAATATTTCCAACTTCATAACTAGTTTCTATATCGTTTTCTAAGTAATTAAACAGGAAAATTGTTGAAATTAAACACAAATTTGGGGAAGAAAGGTGCATGTAATTTGGAATTTTCTTTTCACGATGTGAGTGGACAATTTTTGTCCAATTTTAGTGTTCTTGGTATGTATAGAATCGTGGGAGGCCGAGGATTCTAGTGACGTAAATTTTATCGAATTCCAAGACATGGGCTCAGGGCTCGGGTTTAGCCAAATTTCGAGATTTTTGTATAAAATTGTATTTTTTCGATTCGGTTTTGTTCCGTTAGCGTATATTTATGATGCTAATCCAGTTTTGGTTAGATTCGGAGCATTTGGGAGCCAATTCAACGGGCAAGCGCATCGCGGAGTAGTTTTTGGGCTGTTTTGAGGTAAGTAACGATTGTAACTCTACATCCGAGGGTATGACACCCCGTTATTTGTTATAATGTTGATAAATTAGGTGACGCACACGCTAGGTGACTAGCATGGGGGCATGCACCGGTAGGGATTGTGACTTGGTACGTCCCATAGCAACTATTAAGCCGTGTATTCGATTTGAAACCTTAAGACATCCTGTCTTTCAGAAGTTTATACTTGTTTTTGGGCTGTGAGCCACGTTTGGGGCCTTGTGCCGACCTGTTTAGACCCTCAGGGGGGGAAAATTTTACACTATTCTACCATTATCCTGTTAGAACAATCATGAAGTCAGTCATGCTTCCTACTTGTTGTTATTTTCACTATTATCACACTTTTTTGAAAACTCTGTAAAAAAAAGGTATTTTGGGTTGAGTCCCGTAAGTTGAGATAAATTGCCCAAGTGGCTTGTGAGGGTAACTGAGTCAGGCCGAGAACCGAGTACGTAATGATAGTATGGAGCGGGCTGCACGCCGGAGCAATAGATGTGTTATATATTATATGTGGGTCGGGCTGCGCGCCGCAACAATATACCTAATGGATCGGGCTGCACGCCACAACAGATATAGCGCTTGGGCTAAAGGAGCCCCTCCAGGAGTCTGTACACCCCCAGTGAGCGCAGTAGACTATTATATGGATCGGGCTGCACGCCACAACAGATATAGCGCTTGGGCTAAAGGAGCCCCTCCAGGAGTCTGTACACCCCCAGTGAGCGCAGTAGACTATTATATGGATCGGGCTGCACTCTGCAGCAATATATGTTATATATATGGATCATGCTGCACGCTGCAGCAATATAATTATATATATATATATATATATATATATATAAATGTAGTGGAGCGGGTTGCCCGCTGCAGCAGTTGTGTGTGTTCATGGTACTTATTGAGTACGAGTGTTATGTGAGAGCATGAGATACTGATAGTGGAGTCACGAGTGACTAAGAGGCTTCCCCAAGAGGCTTTATTGTGAGTGATATTGTGCCCGAGGGGATTATGTTCTATGAAAATGTTGTTTTCACTCTTCTTTACACTGAGCCTCTGATAATAAATGTTGGATAAAAGTTTTCCTACGATATTTTTAAATAAAAGCCGGTGTTTTATGAAATATTCGGAAATTGTAGATTTCTGACTTGATTTGTTCACTTCCAATGTTATTCATTATATGGTTTATATGATTAAATTGCTCGTCACTACACTCAAGTTTTTAGTTACATTGATTACTTACTGAGTTTGCGTACTCACATTACTCCCTGCACCTCTGTGTATAGATCAAGGTACCGGACCATCTCGCTAGTTGATTTCTGGACGAGCTTGTAGTTGTTCGAGGATTGAGGTAGCTGCTCAGCGTTCCCAGCTCACCTTCTTTCCTTCCCTCAGATTATAGTTTCTTTTGGTCTTTTGTACCTCAGACTTTTGTTGTAGCAATTCACTGTTGTACATTGTATTTCCAGTCTTAGATGCTCATGACAGTTGACTCCAGGCTTTGGGGAAGTGTGTACTTGTTTATCTCCTTCTGATATTTTTTTAAATCTGTTAAATTTTGGTGAAATTATGGGATATATTGATAATCTGAAATGATTGGCTAGCCTAGTTCCATGATAGGCGCTATCACGGACGGTTTAGGATTTCGGGGTCGTGACACTGGGTAGAACACAAAGTGAACGCATCCTCTTGGACGCGAACGCGATGTGTAGGGGAGTAGAAGCCTATGCGATCGCATAGTAGGGGTCGCGATCGCATAGCATGTCCGTCCAGTGTTTTTTTTAGACAGTAGCAAATCGGCATTTCTTCAAATTTTTATAACTTCTTCACCTAAACTCAAAATTGGGCGATTGCTGAAAGGGGATTTCACCACAAAACCATAGGTATGTATTCTTAGACTTGTTTTCTTCATTTTCTATTAACACCCATTAGATTTCTAGGCCTAAAACATGTTCTTAAGGGTAGAAAATTAGGGATTTGGGTAGAGTCAGGGCTTTTTGAATAATTGGAATTTAGACCTCGTTTTGGGGTTGGATTCCGGAACTAATAATATATTCGGGCTCGTGGGTGAATGGGTAATCAGATTTTGGTCCGAACCTCGTGTTTCGATAAAGCGGGCCCGGGGGCAATTTTTGTATTTGGAAAGAATGATAGAAAACTCATAATTAAGCGTTAGGATTTAATTATTTAGCATTTATTGACGTTATTAAGTTAAATATGTCTAGATATAAGTGAATTGGAGTCAAATTCAAAAGGAAAAGCGGTAATCGAGGCTTAAGTTTGGTCGCGAAATTTGAGGTAAGCGTTTGGCTGAACCTTAGCTTTAGGGAATAGGTGTTATGTCCCATTTTTTATGTGTAAAGTATCATGTTCAACGTATAGGTGAGGTGACCAGTACCTATACGTTGGTGTCAAGCATGCCCGTGATCCAAATATTGCGATTTATGTGGTTTTCCGTTAAGTATGACTTGAGTTTCACTTTATAGCTATTCATGTTGGTGGAAATTCCTTGATCTTGTCCAGTGTTGAGTATTAGTTTCAATTGAGCATTTTTATGAGAAGTTATGTATTAAGTGAGATTGGTTATAGTTGTTTCCCTTGCCGGGATGGTATTGTTTCTACTGTTGGCTCCCTTGTCGGGACGTTTGGCTTTATCATTGTATATTTGTCCTTACTGAATTGTTGTTATTGATATTGTTTGGGTGAGGAAGAGTGTAAAGCACGGAGGGTGATGCCGTGTATGATATTGTGAGAGAGTGTAAAGCGCGAAGGATGATGCCGTGCCGATATTGTGATTGTAAAAGCACGAAGAGTGATGTCGTGCCATGATATGAATGATAATGCACGAAGGATAATAATGTGTCATGATTATGTGAGGTAAAAGCACGAAGGGTGATGCCGTGCAATTTATATTTACTGTTTTGTGAGGACGAGAGTAAAAGCACGAAGGGTGATGTCGTGCATTGTCTTCCTTGTGTTGCTAGTTTCTGCTGTTTAAGTTGAGATTTTAATTGTGACTTACTTCGTTATTTTCATTATTTGATATTCTAACCCTCAGCATATTCCCCCTTCTTCTTCATGCTTAGCTGCTTATTTCTTGTCATTATTATCGTTTCTGTACATTATTGAACTGCACGGGTTTATTTGATTGTTGTGTCCTAGCCTCGTCACTACATTGCCAAGGTTAGGCTCGACACTTACTCAGTACATAGGGTCAGTTGTAATTATGCTACACTCTGCACTTTTGTGCAGATCCCGGTGTAGGACCTTACGGACTGTAGGTCGAGGTTGCTGCCTTCAGTCAAGTGGAGACCTCGAGGTAGTCCTGCAGGCATCCGTAGGCCTTGGCGTCCCTTGCTACTTATTTTGTATTTTGCACTAGATATTTCAAAAATAGATGTACTTATTTCATTTAGACTGTTATATGTATAGGCATACATTCACTCCAAAATTCTGGGATTGGTTTGTGAAATTTCGTAAAGGCATACATTGAGTTTATATACCTTGCTCCATTTTGTACTTCTATCTATATTAGTGTTGTCTTTTTGCATGTTATTTGTTAATAATAAAGGAATAACATAAATTGAATATTTATGTTGGCTTGCCTAGCGGGTTCAACGTTAGGCGCCATCACGGTCCCGAAGGTGGGAAATTTGAGTCGTGAAAAGTTGGTGTCAGAGCACTAGGTTGCTTAGGTCTCACAAATTCACGGACAAACTTGGTAGAGTCTGAGGGATCGGTATGGAGACGTCTGTGCTTATCCCCCAGAGGCTGCAGAGTTTAGGAATAACTTCACATCTATTCTTCTATGTCGTGCAATTTGAATTCTAAATGCTAACTGAATTTCTATTCTATTCTCTCGTAGATGGCGAGAACACGTGCTTCTTCATCCACTAATCAGCAGCCCGAGTCTCCAGTTGCAGCTCCTACGAGGGGCCGAGGAAAAGGCCGAGGCCGTGCTAGAGGCTGAGGAAGGGGCAGAGCAGTAGCCCTAGTGGCGGAGCCTCAGGTAGAGTTTGCTGATGAAGTTCCTGCCCAGACAGTCCTGGTTGGGCCAGCTCAGGTTCCCGAGGGGTCCATTGCCACCCCAGTACTCCAGAATGCTCTGGTCCGTCTAGTGGGCCTCATGGAGAGTGTCGCTCAAGCAGGTTTACTTCCTGCAGCACCAGCCGTCTCTCAGGCTGGGGGAGGAGACCAGACTCCTACTACTCGCACTCCGGAGCAGTTGGCTTCTCAGTTCAAGACTCCAGCACCTCAAATAGTTGGGGTAGTTCAGCCAGGTATTGTGATGGAGCAGCTATGTCTGCTGATGATTTGTAGAGGTTGGACCGGTTCACTAAGCTTTTTACTACTAATTATAGTGGTGCATCTTCAGAGGATCCCCAAGACTATTTGGATAGCTGCTATAAGGTTCTACGGAACATGGGGATAGTGGAGACCAATGGGTCAACTTTGCTACTTTTCGTCTGGCCGGTTCTACCAAGACCTGGTGGAGAGATTATTGTTTGACTAGACCAGCGGGATCGCCGCCTTTGAATTGGGCCCAGTTCTCCGATTTGTTCTTGGAGAAGTTTCTTCCTATTACTCAGAGAGAGGATTTTAGGAGGCAGTTTGAGTGTCTCCAGCAGGGTTCTATGACCGTCACTCAGTATGAGACCAGATTCATTACCTTGGCCCGTCATGCTATTATGATACTTCCCACTGACCGAGAGAGGGTGGGGAGGTTTATTGAGGGACTAGCTCCACCGATCAGATTGTAGATGGCTAGAGAGGCAGGGGGTGATATTTCCTTTCAGGATGCAGTAATGGGACCAGACGAGTCAAGATGGCTCTATCACAGGGGGTGGTCAGGGGTCTGACAAAGGCCTCGTCATTTTGGCTGGTTTAGTGGTGTCTCATCTGGAGGCAGGGATTCTTTTGGCAGGGGCCATGCTCCTAGGCCGTTTCAGTCAGCACTTCAGGATTCTCGCGGTGCTCCAGGTGGTCGTGGTTCCCACAGGCAGTATTCTGATCAGTTGCCCTACAGTGCACCACAAGCTCCTATTAGTGCACCGACACTCCAGAGTTTTCAGGGTGGTTATTCAGGTCGTCAGAGACAGTTTCAGGGCCAGCAATCTCAGTAGCCGAGATCTTGTTATACTTGTGGAGTTCCGGGGCACATTGCTAGATTTTTCCCTCGAGCCTCGAGTAGTTCTTAGCACCACAGTTCTTGTGCCATGGTTCCGCACCAGGTGATCCACCACCCGCTCAGCCAGCTAGAGGTGGGGGTCGAGGTGTTAGAGGTGGAGGTCAGGCCATTAGAGGTGGAGGCCAGGCCGCTAGAGGTATAGGTCAGCCAGTAGGAGGTCGTACCAAGGATCTAGTTCAGACTGGTGGGCCCCAGCCCCGATGTTATGCTTTTCCAGCCATACCTGAGGATGAGGCCTCCGATGCAGTTATCACAGGTATGGTTTCAGTTTGTAGCACGGATGCTTCGGTTTTATTTGATCCAGGGTCCACATATTCCTATGTGTCATCTTATTTTTCTCCTTATTTGGTTATTCCTCGTGACTCTCTGAGTACTCCTTTACATATGCCTACACCGGTGGGTGATTCTATTATAGTAGATTGTGTCTACCATTCGTGTGTTGTGGTTATTAGTGGTCTTGAGACCAGTATAGATCTTCTGCTCCTAGATATGGTAGATTTTGATGTCATTTTGGGATGGATTGGTTGTCACCTTATCATGTCATACTGGACTGTCATGCCAAGACCGTGACATTAGCATTAACTGGGTTGCCTCGACTGGAGTGGAGGGGGACTCCTGGTCATTCTTCCAGCAGTGTTATCTTATATATGAAGGCTCGGCGCATGGTTGAGAAGGGGTGTTTGGCCTATTTGGCTTATGTTCATGATTCTAGTGCCGAGGTTCCTTCTATGGAGTCTGTGAGTTTCCAGAGGTGTTCCCTACAGATCTGGCAGGTATGACACCCGATAGGGATATTCACTTTTGCTTTGATTGGCTCTGGGCACTCAACCCATTTCTATTCTACCGTATCGTATGTCCCCGCCAGAGTCGAATGAGTTGAAATAACAGTTGCAGGATTTGCTTGATAAAGTCTTCATTAAGCCTAGTGTCTCGCCTTAGGGTGCTCCGGTTGTTGTTTGTTAAGAAGAAGGATGGTTCGATGAGGATGAGTATAGATTATCGATAATTGAACAAAGTTACCACCGAGAACAAGTATCCATTGTCGCGAATCGATGATTTGTTTGATCAACTTCAGGGTGCCAAGGTATTTTCGAAGATCGATTTGAGATCCAGCTACCATCAGTTGAGGATTAGGGCATCCGATGTCCCTAAGACAGCTTTTCGCACTCGTTATGGGCATTATGAGTTCTTAGTGATGTCATTCGGACTGACAAATGCCCCAACAGCTTTTATGGACTTGATGAACCGAGTGCTCGGGCCTTATTTGGATTCCTTCATGATTTTCTTCATTGATGATATTCTGATTTATTCCCGCAGCCGGGAGGAGCAGGAGCAGCACCTTCGAGTCATTCTTCAGACTTTGAAGGACAGTCAGTTGTATGCTAAGTTTTGTAAGTGTGAGTTCTGGTTGAGCTCAGTTGCATTCATGGGTCATGTTGTATCAGCAGAGGGTATCCATGTGGATCCCAAGAAGATTTCAGCAGTCAAGGATTGGTCTAGACCCACGTCAACTACAGAGATTCGGAGTTTCTTGGGCTTAGCAGGTTACTATCGTCTGTTTGTGGAAGGATTTTCATCTATTGCAGCCCCGATGACAAGGTTGGATCATAAGGGTGCCCAGTTTAGGTTGTTAGATGAGTGTGAGGCGATCTTTCATAAGCTCAAGGCAGCCTTGTCCACGGCAACGGTGTTGGTTTTGCCCACAAGTTCGGGGCCATATATTGCGTATTGTGATGCATCTCGGGTTGGGCTTGGTTCAGTGTTGATGCAAGATGGCAAGGTTATTGCATATGCTTCGCGTCAGTTGAAGATCCATGAGAAGAATTATCCGGTTCATGATTTGGAGTTAGCAGCCATTGTTCACGCGCTGAATATTTGGAGGCATTATTTATATGGCGTGTCTTGTGAGGTGTTCACGGATCACAAGAGTTTGCAATATCTGTTCAAGTAGAACGAGTTGAATTTGAGGCAAAGGATATGGTTGGAGCTATTTAAAGACTATGATATCACCATCTTATATCATCCGGGGAAGGCCAATGTGGTGGTCGATGCTTTGAGTAGGAAGTCAGCCAGCCTAGGTAGTCTTGCGTATATTCCGGTTGGAGAGAGACCGCTTGCTTTGGATGTTCAGGATTTAGCCAATCGGTTCATGAGATTGGATGTTTCTGAGCCCGGCCATGTTCTAGATTATACAATTTCTCGTTCTTCATTATTTGATTGTACTCGAGACCGGCAGTATGATGACCCTCATTTGTGTGTCCTTAGGGATACGTTTTGGCACGATGGTGACAAGCAGTTACAGTTGGTGATGATGGAGTTTTACGGATGCAGGGTCATATTTGTGTACCCAATGTGGATGGACTTCGTGAGCTGATATTAGAGGAGGCCCATAGTTCCCGATATTCTATCCATTCGGGCGCCAAAAGATGTACCAGGATTTGCGGCAGCGTTATTTGTGGAGGAGGATGAAGAAGGATATTGTGGCATATGTATCTCAGTTCTTGAACTATCAGGAGGTAAAATACAAGCATCAGAGACCTGGTGGATTGATGCAGCAGATTGAGATTCCTGAGTGGAAGTGGGAGCGTATCACCATGGATTTCGTTGTTGGACTCCCACGGAATCAGAGGAAGTTCGATGCAGTATGGGTCATTGTGGATAGGCTGACCAAGTCGGCGCATTTCATTCCTGTGGCAGTTTCATATTCTTCGGAGAGATTGGTAAAGATCTACATTAGGGAGATTGTTCGTCTTCATGGTGTGCCTGTGCATATTATTTCTGACTGAGGTACGCATTTCTGGAGGGAAGTTCAGCGTGAGTTGGGCACGAGGGTTGAGTTGAGCACAACGTTTCATCCTCAAATGGACGGGCAGTCTGGACGTACTATTCAGATTTTGGAGGATATGCTACGAGGCGGTGTCATTGACTTTGGGGGCTCTTGGGATTAGTTCTTGCCTTTAGCTGAGTTTGCCTACAACAACAGCTACCAATCGAGTATTCAGATGGCCCCTTATGAGGCATTATATGGTAGGCGGTGTCGGTCGCCAGTTGGGTGGTTTGAGCTGGGAGAGGCTCGGTTGTTGGGTACGGACTTAGTGCAGGATGCCTTGGATAAGGTTAATATCTTTCAGGATAGACTCCGTACAACTCAGTCCATGAAGAAGAGTTATGCCGATCGTAGATTTCGTGATGTGGCATTCATGGTCGGAGAGCGGGTGTTTCTTTGGGTGTCACCCATGAAGAGCGTGATGAGATTTGGGAAAAAGGGCAAGCTAAGCCCTAGGTTCATCGGTCCTTTTGAGATCCTTGATAGAGTGGGAGAGGTGGCTTACAGACTTGCATTGCCACCGAATTTATCAGTTGTGCATCCAGTGTTTCATGTGTCTATGCTTCGGAAGCATCACGGCTATCCAGCCCATGTGTTAGGCTTCAGCAGTGTCCAGTTGGACGAGGATTTGACCTACTAGGAGGAGCCGGTAACCATATTAGACCGGCAGATTCGTCAGTTGAGATCGAAGAGTTATCCTTCGGGTTCGTGTTCAGTGGAGAGGTTAGCCTGCTGAGGCAGCTACCTGGTAATCCGAGTTCGATATGTGGAGCCGGTACCCCCATCTTTTCCCCGATTCAGGTACTTTTTTATGTCCGTTCAAGGACGAATGGTTGTTTTAGAGGTGGGGAATATAATGACCCAAAAAGTCATCTCTCATTTTATAAGTCAAAACTATGTTCTGAGGTCTTGAAAACCTCCTTTTATCTCACCGCGTTTGGCATGCGCAGCCCGGGCGTATAGCCAGGAAGCCTTTATGTGAAAAACTAAGAAAAAGCTAGTTTTTGCCTTAAAATTTTGATTTAAGTTGACTTCGGTCAATATTTTGGGAAAACGGACCCAGGCCCGTGATTTGACGGTCCCGGAGGGTCCGTAGAAAAATATGGGACTTGGGCGTATGCCCGGAATCTAATTTCGAGGTCCCAAGACCGAGAAATGAATTACTGAAAGAAATTGTTTTTCTGAAAATTATAAGAGATTTTAGAAATTGATTATTGATGCGAGGCTAGAATTCATGGTTTAACATGTTATATGCCCTTACATTTTATGTGCGTTAATGATAAAAATACACTTTTTATGTGCATAATAGAGTCTATTTCATGTGTAGGTGAATTGGAGATGGAAACCGAGCTAAATGGATGCAAATACATCGAAAATACGCTCAGGAGGCGATAAGGAGTGCACCTGGCGTTAGCTAGGCATTAGGGTCCAAACGCCAGCCCTAGCCTAGCATTAGCCAGGCATTAGCCTCATAATGCCAGGTCCCTGTTTCGGTCAATTCCGAGTTTTGACAAGTTTAAGTGTTTCCCGGTTGGAATAGAAGTCTCCTACACGTTTAGG